>JAEQML010067000.1:0-19479 GCA_016904865.1 Pissodes strobi
CAGTCCAATTTGCGATTAGTGCAACAATTTTCGTGATCTTTTAATTTTAGAGGGGTTAACTGCTCAGCACAACCATTTTTAGCTTGAGCACATGGAAAAATTAAAAACTGCGCAATTCCTTCATAGGCTTCGTCTCGCAGGTAGTCATCTTCGTTTGGAATCTTACAACGGCCACATATTGGGTTTTCACCATCATTCTTGATGTAGATCGGAAATACTGACAGGTATGCGTTACAAACGCTACAATGCAATTTCTCTAATAATTCTGCTGGAACGAATAATTTTGCCATTGTGAAATCTGAAAATAAAACATAGCTTTCAAGGGGCTTCTAAATATATTTTTGCATTGTTAGACTCTGACTAACTTCTAAAACAGTTTTAAAGCGAAGGTACAATACATGGGAAAGGATTATGCAGTGCTGTTAATAATATCCAGATCAGGACAGTAACTTGTTAGCGATTCCGAAAAGGACTGTATGTACACTGAAAAAAAAAACAGGTCTAGAATAATATATTTCATTACCAGTCCGGAAACTAGGCTTTCCGGTGCGTGCACGACACTTTTCCCCTGCAGGCGCACCGGAAATATTATTTTCTTTGCTCTACAGAGATGTCGAAAGTGATAGTTTTCAGAGAGGTATTATGAAAAAACTCTTCCCTACTAAGTATTGATTCCTGGAAAATACCGTTATTCCTACAGGTATTTTTATAGATTGGTCCCTAATTTTTATGCTTAGTTTAAGTATTTTTACATTTTGTTTTTGTCATTCAGCAAATTTATATAATTTCTAATAATTACTCTTTTTAAACTGTATTTCAATTTGTAAATAATTTATCTTTGGAGTCATTACAGCTCAGCTCTAAATATTACAAAATGGTGGGCCCCGCTCGACCCAACTCGAAATAAAAGGGTTAAAACAAATTGTATTTTAAAAAAATTAAATGCAAAAAGTTAAAAAATACCACTAAAACATAATAAAGTTCACATTTTCTAGCGATTCTTTTCTCCAGGGTTATAAAAAAAATCATGATTTTTCAAAAAAAAAAAAAAAACTGAAAAATTCACGTTTTTTAATAAATAACGGTTTTTCTTTAATTTTATTGATTTATACTGATTTTTTTTTATTAAACATGACAATAACAGACTATAAGAACTTATTTGAAGGTATTTTTCTTCATTCTACCAAAAATACTTCTTGTCTAGACTTGCAGTTGGTATAATTTAAACTTGTTCCTTCATGAAAATTCCCGACCGTGTTCCAGTCAGAACAAGAAACTGCGTCTGCCTTTATAATGTGCGGATGACGCGAACTGACGTTATTTTTTAACTTACTGTCCACCCATAAGTATCAGATGTATATTTACCAGTTGTTTGAATAGTGATTTTAATATGTTTCATAGAAGTGGTGGTAGGAATACACATCCTATTTGGCAATATTTTATTGAAGTCCAATAAATTTGATAAGAAAACTGGAAGTAAAGAAACTTGCCAGAAATGTAATTCGGAAATGCAAGGAATTGTGGAACGAATGAAAACGCACTGGGGGAGATTTGGAACAACTAAAGTTGCAGAAAAAGAAACTGATAGTGGCAGTACTTGTCCAGGAGTACTTTCAAATATAAGTATAGTTTACATTCATTACAGTATTATTTAATTTATTATATCGTACCGTACGCGTATTTGATTTGATTTACGAAAACTAGGATAAAAATGTGATTTTTTAAAACCTAGTTATTACTTTTTGTCTCCATTTTTATGCGATGAGTACCGTAAAATGGGGTAAATCAGAACTAGGGGGTAAAAAAGAACAAAAACACGAAAAAAGTATCAAATGTCATAATTTAAAGTTTTCGACTCCGAATTTAGAGATATTTTGTTGTTAGGATAACTTAAGATGTCACACTTTGGGTCGCTAGGCATGTAACTTCATATCAGCTGATATCCGTCATTTTATTGACTGCTGAAATTTGCTGTAAGAAACAAGAATTTTTTTAGCCTTAAGACTTCAAAAATATACATAAGATAAACGATGTTAACTAAAAAAAGGTAAGTTTGACGTTATTCACAATTGAATAATGTACACAAAAAATGTAAAAAAACATCCTTAATTACATTAGCTTCATTTAAAAAAAATAATATGTAATCCATGTGCAATTTTTAGTTTAATGGGGTAAATGAAAACGATGCCACGAAATTATAAAAAATCTTTACGACACCCGAATAAACCATATAAAGAAGAGAAAATATTAAAAGCCGTCAACGATGTTAAATATAACGGGATTTCGTATCGTGAAGCATTCAAAAAATACGGTATAACCGTATCTGTCATACACAGACACCTGAAAAATCCAGAAACTAAAAAAAGGGACACCCCACCTGGCTTGATTCGGAGAGTGAAGACTTTATTATAAACAAAATTAACACTTGTGCAGAATGAGGATATCCACTTGATGAATATGACTTAAGAATGTTAATAAAACACTTCCTTGATCGAAGTGGAAAGAAAATACCTATATTTAAAAATATAGATTTGTTTTCTTAAGCGACATAAAGACAAGATTTCAAAAATACTGTGTCAGAATATAAAGCGCTCTAGATCTTCAGTGTCTCCTGATACAATTAAAAGTTATTTTGAAAATTTGAAGTTCTCTCTAGAAGGAGTGCCTTCCCAAAACATAGTAAATTATGACGAGACCAACCTTTCTGATGATTCGTGTAAGAAAAGAGTGCTTGTGAAAAGAGGGTGTAAATACCCCGATAGGGTAATGAACTCGTCAAAATCATCAACCTCAGTGATGTTCTCTTGTAGAGCTGATGGGAAGTTTTTGCCACCATATGTGGTTTACAAGGCCACACAAACCGGGTGTTGCATCGGAAAACCGTCCATAGGAAATCCCATGCAAATTTTAATACCTCCTAATATTATCTCCCCTATTCATTTTAGAGCAAACTTGTATTAGACTTTTTTGAAGGTCCTTGTATGGTAGACTCCCATGTAAAATATGAATAATTTTCATTTAGCGAATAAAGAGGTATTTTGAAAAATGTTTCCTAACATTTGTGGTACAAAAATACGATCCTGATAATTTTCTCAATTAAACCACCAGCAGATATCAAATTATAATAACTGACAAACGATTTCATATTTTATAGTTACTATTTGTCTTTATTTGTTGACATCTGCTGGTGGTTTAATTGAGAAAATTATCAGGATCGCATTTTTGTACCACAAATTTTAGACTCATGGGAGTCTAACATACAAGGACCTTCAAAAAAGTCTAATACAAGTTTGCTCTAAAATGAATAGGGGAGATAATATTAGGAGGTATTAAAATTTGCATGGGATTTCCTATGGACGGTTTTCCGATGGAACACCCGGTATATACGACACCTGGACGGAGCGGGGCCCTAAAGGTGCTCGCTATGAACGAACACCTTCCGGATGGTTTGATACCTCTTGTTTCCAGGATTCGGTGAACAGTATAGCCATTACATGCTTCAGCAAATGTAAAGGAAAATGTGTTCTACTAGGTGACAACATATCTTCACACCTGTCAATAGAATTAATTAGAAAATGCGAAAAAAAAAATATTGCCTTCGTTCTTTTACCTGCCAACTCGACCCACCTAACTCAGCCGCAGCTGGATGTATGGTTCTTTCGGCCACTTAAAGGTCACTGGAAGGTATAAGAATGGTCAAGGAAACAGGAAATCTTCAGCTTTTCCATCTCTTTTCAAAAATCTTTGTCAGAAGATTGAAGATAATAGTGAGGCGATTATGAAATCAGGTTTCAAAAAACAGGGATTGTACCTTAGATCAAGAAAAAGTTTTAAATATGATCCCCAGCACGTCAACCCACGTTAGTGAAGAAGAGATAGAAACATCATTTTTAGGTTTATTGCAAGAACTACGATACGAAGCTTCAAAATCAAAGAGAAAGAAAAACTTAAATGTTGAAGCAGAGAATAGCGTCGTCGGAAGTATACTAGAAGATGCCAGTGATACACCAGAAACATCTGATGAAGAAATGGATTTGCCTTTAATTAGGCTTGCAAATAATATCATCACCCCTAATCAAATCGAACCCGAAGAAAATGACCAAATAATATTAAACGAGACTGAAATAAATGTGATAAATGTGGCTGTAAATGAAAAAGCCATAAAAATATTGCCAAAAGGAATCGACTGTGATGAAAATCCTAAGAAGAATAATAAAATATTTTCTAATGTTCTTACTATTCAAAGTAGGATGACGCCGCAAGGTGGATAGGATCATCGATAGGGCTAGACACAGCGGGGTAGATACTGACTGGGACTTATATATTGCAGAGGCTTCTGGAGGAGCACTGACAAGGTTCTTTCTCACAGTGGTGTAGAGATAACGAACTCAGAGCGAATCCCAACAAGGTAGAGATGGTCATCTTTACCAGAGAAAGGAAGCTGGAGGTCTATCCCAACATCACGTTGGAAGGTACCCCTCTTGTGGCTAAGAAATGCGTCAAGTATCTGTGTGTCTGGTTGGACTCCAAACTGACCTTTCAGGAACACATTCGGCTCAAGACCGCAGCAGCCTTCAGTGCCCTGTGGGCCTGCCGTAGGGCGCTGGGAGGACCTGGGGACTTGGGCCGAAAACTATGTTATGGATCTACAGGACGATGATCGCTCCGATGCTCATGCACGGATCGGTTGTTTGGTGGCCAGGATCCATGAAAATGACGTCCAGACTAGTGCTGAACAAATTACAGCGACTTGCATGCCTCTGCATCACCGGGGCTATGAAAACGGCGCCCACGAGGTGCTGGTGGGGTTGCCCCCGTTGACGGACCGGGTGAGGCACGAGGCAGCCAGAGCGGCCATGAGATTGGCTGATGCGGGGAATGTGGAGTGACAACGGCTCCTGCCAGGGCCATTGTGGTCTATGGCGGGGCTTGTCTGGGGACCTAGCCATTCTGGGTATGCCAGGTGGAGCGATGGTTCCTGAGATAGGCTTCCCCGAGGGGCTGAACTTCCTCTTCCCTACAAAGGAGGATTGGACTGAGGGAAGGACGGGAACCTGGGATGGGCTAGTCTGGTTCACAGACGGGTCCAGAATGAGAACACTGTCCGGAGCTGGCGCGTACTGTCAGGCCCTGGGGCGGGAACTATCCGCCTCACTGGGCGACCACACTAACTTACGTCTAGAGACTATCCCATAACTCTCAGCAGCATGCCTAAATTCACTTTTCGCAGGCCCTCCGCTCGCTCCGCTGGCTCAAGAAAAGGATACTAACCAGGTGCTAACCCAAGACATACTCAAAATCAAGAAAAAAAACTGTTTAGAAATATAACCTTAAAAAAAATAAAAAGAAACCGATGGAGTTTGAACTCGCGTTGCCGAAGCGAAGGCTAACCATGCAAACCTCTAGACCATCAGAGGCATACAAACGATTTGTTACATCACGAAGTACATGAAAACAGTTGACTGCTGCGAGTTATGGGATAGTCGCTAGACATAAATAGCACACTACGGTTTTCCAAGCGGAAATTTTTGCGATCATGATGGGGGTCTGGGAGTCGTTAAGGCCCAATGTCGGTGGCGGGAGGATTTTCTTCTGCTCCGACAGCAAGGCCGCACTCATGGCGCTGAAGTCGGTCCGCACGCGATCTTTGTTGGTAAGGGAGTGTAGAAGCTGGCTGATTCAACTTGCAAAGCTTAAAAAGGTTACGCTGGTCTGGGTACCGGGACACTCGGGTGTACCGGGAAACGAGGCCGCTGATGCCTTGGCCAGAGAAGGCTGCGCACGCAGATACTTGGGGCCTGCTCCCTGTGTGGGGATCGACCAGAGTGTTCGCGAAAGAGCTTTGGAGGCCTGGATGGAGGGTCGGGCGGAGGAGGTATGGCGGACGGCTCCGGGATGAGACCGACGAGGCTCATGATACATGTGCCCGCGAAGAGTCTCGCCAGGGGGCTGTTGTGCCTACCTAGGAACGAGTGCAGGGCACTGTAGGCTTAGACGGCACCTGACCCTGCTGAGAATGGCAGAGGGGGAGAGTGTAGATGATGCACGGAGGACGACGAGACCCCATACCATCTAGTTACGGAATGCCCCGCCTTCGCGTGCGCAAGATTCAGAATCTTTGGCGTGACGTCGATCGAGCCAGATTCAGTGGGTCGTGTTAGTCTGAAGGAGATGTGGGCTTTCTTAAGGAGGACCGGCATCCTGGAGGTTTTCTAATGCGGGCTGGGGGCACAACGGCCCCATCAATTGGTGGCCTTAGTGCAAGGCCCGCTCGGGCCATCCCTTCTGATACTGATACTATTAAAAGTATTCTTGATATTCATGTAGATGATTGGGTCCGAGTAGCATTTCAAACAGAAAAAAATTATTCGGAAAAATTTTACATTGGACTAATTTTAAAAATCAAAAACAATATATTTCTTGGCAAATTTCTTAGAAATAAGTACACACAAAATAATTATGGATTCTATTACATTTTTCCAACGTTTGAGTTCAAAAATATTGTTGGACAAGTACCCAACCCTACATGTTCAAGATTAAGTTTTAAGTTATTAATTTTAATGATTTTAGTTAGGCAATCCTAATCATGTTCATTTTGCACCTGCTCCCTAAATAAAACATTAAAAATAAAATTTTTGTTTGCAAAATATTTTTAAAAATGATCCTTTATTTTTTTAAAAGTCAGTAAATGTTCTGATTTACCCTATTATTGGTAAAATGTGAAAATAGACAGAAAAACCAGTTGTGTTCTCTTTCACCTCATCAATGGGTAAAAGAGAACAGAGCAGTAAAAAAGATTCAAACTTCTTATAACGACAAAATAAATATAAACTGTCACATATTTTAGTTTAAACCATAAGTCGCGAGCACTTAAATTATAAAAGATATTTAAGTTTAGTTTTATTTTGTTCTGATTTACCCCATTTTACGGTAACAAGAGTGAAAATTGAAAATAGGTGCCATGAAATGCGACTTTTCCTGTCGAGGATTTTTGCTAGAAAAATCAATGTTAACATTACTAATTTATTGCTAGTAGTTGGAGTTTGCTTTTTGTCTTTTGCATCAAAATAATACAATTTTGGACTACAAAACTAATTTGGTCATACCCATTTATATTTCATAAAATGTTCATATTGGCTGTTTGATTTTTTTTTTGAAAATGGGACTATAATACGTCATTAAGTAAAAAAAGTAAAGGAATATTAACTACTCAAGTCCTGGATCTTTATTCTCTTTTGTTATAGGCACAACTAAGTCTGATAGAGGAAATCGATAAGCAAATTGCTAGAGTTTTTTACGGTACAAAGAGTAGTTTCACATGTATTGAACAACCGGAAGTTAAAAATCAATTGCACTTTTACATGCCACCCTCTTGACATGATGTGTCCAGCCACCTACTCACTGAAAAAAGTAACTGTTTTAAAACCTTATCCGGCAATTCAGCTTGTTGGATGATCCAATGTGCATAACGAAGCAATAATATGTGTTACAGTAAGTACAGAAAATATAGACACGTATGGAAAGCCCCATACATCTGTGTATTTAACCCTTAACTACGGAGGTGCCGTCTGAGAGGCGGTGTGAAAACGAAATACCTTCATTTGTCAAAAACGGTAACGTTCACAAGGCCGTTACCTCATGTATTCCTGGCGGGTTTGGTGGATGACCAGTACAAAAAATATCAGATATCTAAGACTTGAAACAGGTCAGTTCCCTAGAGATCTTCTCGTGAAGCAGTTTGATAGACGGCACGTCCGGGTATACGTAATAAAATCGGTCGGAAAATTTTCGCACAAATATGGCCTGACCATCAAAACCAATTCGCTTTAGTGATGTAAACTATGAAGAAACACTTCGAAAGTGATATGCAAAGCAGACGGTGATGCTGCTAGTGATATTGACATTGTCTCTGACGAAGATTGCGAGAATTCTGATTATAGCACCTCAGAACAATCAGCGGACAGTAGTGATGAAAGTGAAGATGACTAGTCACTAATAAATCGAGATATATTAGAAAAAAAATTATATTATGTCAATTATTATTTCTAAGAAAGAAAAACCGCATGACAAGAATTTGTGCTTCAAATGCAAAACGCCGGTCGGTATGTTTATAGTGTATGAGGCAGGCCGGCGTGAACTGCATTGCTGAAATATTTCAGTTTTAAGTATTCGTTGTGCATTATTTCTTCCTAGTGTTTTCACTACTTTTTTTTAAAGTGTTTTATGTAATAAATACATTCAAATTATAGCAGTGCACTTTTTTCATTTACCGCCCTCGAGTTGAAGCCTACCGAAATGAACTGGCTTTGTGATTATTAAATTGGTACGTGTTCTAAGAAACTATTTATTAAAGTACTTCCTAAAACTTAAAAGATTATCTAGAAGTACCAGTTACAAAATTATTAGGGCTTTATGCCGCAATATCTGAAGTAGTCTGCCAGACGGCACGTCCGAGTTTATGCTCCGAACATCGCACCTCCGTAGTTAAGGGTTAACAGAGCTTGCAATGCATTTGATAAACACATTAAAGAGCGACCATAACTGAGTACTAAGCAGCGTTGTTACAGATAACGCAGCCAATATGAATGCAATGAGAAACCAGATAAGAGTCACAGAAATAAACGTTAATACATATGGTTGCCCTGCTCACATCTTAAAATTACTCTGCAAAAGTTTGGAAGTTCGTGATATTAGGAACATGTTGTGTATGTCGCAAAGCACTTTCTAAACAATCACTTTCCCTCTGCAGCATAGGCAAAAGAAGAAGGAAAAAAATGTTTTTTACCTAATGATGTAAGAGGGAATTTACTCGCCGACTGATGCTGCTTTTTATCGAATCGTCGCCCAAATTGAAAATTAGCGACAAACACAAAAATAAATTGACCCTGTAGTAAGAGAAAAAAATTGAAATATTTATAAAAAAGAACCGCCACTACATAGCGATATTTAAGCCTATTTCTGTAGTGATTGATAGGCAACAACTTTAGACGTGGTACACCAATTTAAAACAGCGACGTGACGAGCGAACATCGAGCGACATGAAGTGCTATACAGTGTGATCGGAAATTTTCTACCGTAGGAAACGAGTGAAGGCGACATAAGTGAAGCAAAGGACCATAGCGCCTTGCGAGGCGCGATAACTAGGAACAATACAGTGCGGCATGTTATTCGGCCTAGTGAAGTACGCGTAGATATGTAAGCCTTTGCTTGCCGAAGCAACGGGTGCATGTATTGAGCAGGCAACAGATTCATTTAGTGATAAGTGAAGTTTTTATGTGAATACAGTGTGGGGTTACCCAATGGATAGCACCAGCACCACCAAATTGGTTAAATATAAGTGCCATTAACATAAGTGATAGCTTTAGAAGTGCTAGTTTTAAGAAAATGAAGAGTGACTTTCAGGCCCTGTCCCCTGCAAAGGGGTCGCTCAAAGCGGCAGCCAAAAAACCAAATATGGTTTAAACTGACGACGACACTGAACAAAACTTTGGACAGACAGATCAAGCTGGATGAGGAAAACGTAGCTCTTCTGAAAAGGATCACGAGCTTGGAAGAACTCTTTCAGGCACAGACGAGGCGGAAGCAAAAAACACAGCCGTACCCTGCAGAAAGAGACAAGCTATTAGGAGAGATAGCTCTGAAGAAAGAGTTCAAATCAAGAGAACTCACCAGGAGACGCACGTCCCACCTATGCCGAGTCGGCCGAGAAACCGGCAGCGAAGATTTTAATACTGCCAATCACGGTCCAAGCAAACCAGGACTGGAAGGTAATAATAGAGGAGTGATGAAGAGGAACACAGTCCCATTATGCAAAAACATTGGGTTAGAACGCGCAAGTGTTCACGAATACCCCGCGGACTACAGAAAGCTCAGAAGGTACCTCCACGAGGTGAGAAGAGCATTTTATACGTATCAGGGGATTACCAATTAAAACAACAACAGAAGACTTAATAGAAGAATTGAAAGATATGGGATAAAGAATGTCGATTACTGTAGTAGCCATGGCAAAAGAAGGCAATGCTACCGCTGCCAAAATTATGGACATACCCAATCGAGGTGCTGCTTTCCAAACATCTGCGTAAGATGTGCAGGAAAACACAGAGCAGAAGAGTGCCCAAACCCAAGGGAAGATGGAGTAAAAAATGCAACATGCGCAAACTGCGGCAAAGCTCACCCTGCTAACTACAGAGGGTGTGAGAAATACCCCAAAATGAAGACGACCAACAAGCCACCGCTGAGAACGCCTGCCAAAAATACGCCACGCCGGCGAGACCGGCGGCCGAATAACCGCCGCCCAGGTAGGCAGCCAAAAACCCACCCAAACCTGCGCCGAATGACGCTCCCACCGGAACCAGGAGCGCATTCCAGCATGATCCAAGATCAAGTTATGACGGCGATAGTACCATTAATCAGAAAAATGGTACAAGATGTTTTAAAAGATTTAAATGGCCAGTGGAGATATTGATCGCCTTAAAATTGTGTCATGGGCCGTCTGCGGCCTCAGGGCTAGCAGAATAGAGGTCCAAGAACTTCTACATAGGCATAAATCCGGCTATCCTGGTCTTGCAGGAGGCCAGGATAAACTGTTCAATAAACTTCAATACAATATATATGTACGACAGATCCAACTCCATAGGAGGAGTCGCACTAGTCGTCGACAATGAAATAGACCACACTAATCTAGGAGTCGAAATAGAGTCAGAAATTGAGGTAGTCTCCATAAAAGTCGCTACGCGACATGGAGATGTCAAGATAGCTTCGGCTCAATATCTACTCCAAAAAGAAGCCATAGAAGTACAAACTCAAGATCCAAGTCCCAATATCATCATTGGAGACCTAAACTGCAAACATCAGCAGTGGAATAGTACAAGACTACTCAGGAATGATCGAAGATTAGCTTAATGAAGACCCATTACGGTTCCGTGGGGATTAGGATGTGCCAAAAGAAATTCTATCTTTAGAAAATCCATATCAGTTTTTTTAACAATTTTTTCCCAACGAGCTGATTGCAATGATTGTGCAACTTTTATGCTGTGCAAACTAAACCTGAGCAGCCGCCATGCTTCTCTGAAAACGACATAAACAATATCCTGGCATCACAATTTTTTTACTTCATTGGTTTATATGCCCAACCTATGGTCATTCTGGAGCAAGGAACTGTGATTTGCACCAGTTGCGGATGTGATACCAGTAAATAAGTTCGAGAAGATAAAACAATTAATACATTTTGTTAACCATGAAACTTTAATGCTTATGAAATCCCAAAAATGGGGTTTCAGATTCTTTGTTATATCTTGAGTTTGAGGATTTGCGTATAAATTTAAAATTTATACTGGCGAAGAAAAATATATGAAAATGATATACCAGACAACTAATCTGACCTTGGAGTTACTACCAATCTAGTTTTACGGTTAGCTAAAATTATTCCGCGACAGCAAAGCTATATATAATGTATCATGATAACTATTATACATCATTGCCTCTTATCGTATATTTAGCAAAAGAGGGAATCTATTCTTTGTGTCTTATTAGAAGGAATAGAATGCCCAATAAAAAAGTGGCCAGCCGAAGCTTCTTTGAAAAAGGCCGACCGTGGTACAAGTAATTAATTTGTCGCAACAATTGATGGAGTGGATATTTCCTGTTATTTGGAAAGACAATAAACAAGCGGCTTTAGCATCATTCATTGGAAGAGACCCGATTTCGAAAGTGAAAAGGTTTGATCGAAAGCAAAAGAAAATCATAAAAGTCGAGTCCCTCATATAATTAGCGAGTATAATCGACCGCATGTGCCGCCGACGGAAGTTCTTACAGACCAAACTGGACATTGGCTCATTGTTCAAGAGGAAAAAATGAAATGCAAATATCCCAAGGTCAAAGGGTCTACTCATACCAAATGTGAAAAATGCGGAGTGGACTTATATTTTAACAAAAACAATAATTATTTTAAGAAACTTCACGTTCAACTCTATGTCCTAAATGCTTAATGTTGACGTTTGCCAACAAACAGTTCTCCTTTTATCTTTTTAAAAATACATCAGGTGTAGATGTGCTGGACAGTTTTATGGTAAGATATAAAAAAACAACTAAAAAGTCGAAAATGGTATATGAGGATTTCTAACTATACAAACGTGTGCTAAGTAAAAACCAACCAGGTTGTAAATTGGAAAACCAAGCCGAATTTTATGCTGATGTTGTCATGTTACTTGTGTGCTGTAGGATCAGTTATACCAAACGTGGTCGCCTTAGCTCCAGTCTGCAAAATCATATCAAAGAAAAAGGAAGAAGAGTTTCCATGAAGCATATGCCGCGGACGGAAGTTCGTACAGACCAAACAGGACATTGGCCCATTGTTCAAGAGGAAAAAATGAGAAGCAAATATTCCAAGTGCAAGGGGTCTACTCATACAAAATGTGAAAAATGCGGAGTGGACTCATGTTTTAACAAAAACAATAATTGTTTTAAGAAATTTCACGCTCAACCTTTATGTCCTAAATGCCTAATGTTGCCGTTTGGCAACAAACACTTTTTCTTTTCACTTTTAAAATACATCAGGATTTTTTTAAATTTTCCCCGTTTTATTTCGATTTTATCCATAATTTTTATAATTTTTGCCCTTGATTTAAAAAATCATCCATTTAAGGGTTACAAAATGTGATATGGATCAAGAAAAAAAATGCCTTTATTTATAATAAATTTGCAAAATAAGTCAACTGAAATATGAAATTTGAGTAAAATTTTATTGAAACTGAAAATTATCCTTTGGAACACCCCAATGCCATATAGATAGTTTTTCTTTACCTCGATCGCTACTATCTACTATTTTGTACCTACCAATTGTGTCATTAAAATTATACAACTTAGAGACGATCGACCAGTGTTAGTTCCCAAAAAAACTCTTACACATTTGTGATGGGTTTAATTTTTTATAATTTGAGGAACTTGTGTTAGGGGAAATAGGATCAACTCATGAAAAAATAAGTTGTGATCATTTACAATTCGATTACTTTTTTTCTGCAAAATACTTAAAAGCGATAAAATATATTCATTTTGGAAAAATACATTTTGCAACACGAGATAAAACTAAAACATGGATACAAAAAATTAGGATACTCTGATTCGATGTAAAAAATCACCCTGCGTATGAGTATTGCATGTATTTTAATTAGACATTTTATTGCCTACAACCCTAAATAAACATATTTCGTTTATGGCTACAAGTTGTCCTAAAAACATATTACCAAACCTCGCTGTGTATTTTAAAAACCAAGTAACTTAGCAAATAAGTTTATATAACAACCTTCCTTTTGCGAAATCACTTGAGCAAGAAGCTCCACCAGTATTTGAAAGTAGGTATTTAGGTAACGCCCTGAATATGTTTATATTTTTTATTTATTTTAGTTTATCAAACTATTGGAGCTACTCGTTCCCAGTTTGATCAGCCGGGACCATCTATTATGAGTGTTATGGACCCTTCATCCAATTTTCAACCTAAATTGTCTGAGCGGGCCATTAAAGACACGACTCCCTAACACACTAAATAGTGAATCTGTCATCATCAAACCAATGACTTCATTCAATGAATCGGGCATGGATGAAATAAAAAACGTGTCGACAAGAAAGTCCACTTGCTTTCAAAAACGTATTATTTTTAATTATTGTCTATATCTTTAAACATAACTGGTTAAATAAATACATACTTGCAGCAATTACTATAAGTATAAAAAGGTAACGAACGAGACATAATTAAGTATTTCAGTGAACTAATTTCCTAAAATTGTTTTTATTTTCTATGTCTTGCAAGTGAAATCCTCTATGTAAGATTGTAAAATTTATTAGAACGTTTTTATTTTATTTTACAGGAGTTAGTTTTGCAAGGAAATCAATTCTGAGATGAGTTAATGTAACGAGTTATGCTCAATTAACACCAAAAGCAAAAGTATTTTATAAAAGTTTGAAAAATTGAAGTGTATAATGTCATCATCACAAAAAAAATGTTAGGTCCTACCAACAACGTTTAGCAGCTGCCGAGAAAGTTGCAAGTTCTTCAAATTTTCAAAATCTTTTACGGTATGTAAATCATCCTACGTACAATTTTGTAATGTGCCAAGTTAGGAATCAAAATTGAAAGTTAAGTGCCAGGTGATACACTTTAGAAGAAAAAATTGTGGCCCTCTCATTACGGGGTCTCGTTTTCATCCAGGATCTTCTTTTTACCCCGGCTACATCCCTGAAAATATCAGCCCTCTACCTATATGGGAACATGCCATACATATCCGAGCGTGACGGTTTTACTGAATTCAATATTCAGGAAAAAAACGCAAAACGCGCCTAAAGAAGTTTTCACTTCAATATAATAAATAAATAAATGCTTTATTGTAGAAATACAAAGTATTTGTAAAAAAGCTGCATACAGAGATAGAAAATTAATAAGAAAGAACATCTATGTAGTCAACAATTCAAAAGTACAAAACAAAAGTAAAGTCAATAATACACAGCAGTAGACAACACAGACACTCACCTACATCTACAAGTTTTCATATATGTGCACTTATAAACCCTAAAATCATTGTTATAAAATTCTGAAAAACTGTAATATGTTTTACTTTTGAGTAGAGACGAGACAGATTATTAGAGATAATCATTTTTCAATGGATCAGGTAAATTATTAAACATTTTTAAGCCTTCATAAATTTGAGTTTTTAGTAAGTGTACTAGAAGGAATAGGTAATCGGAGCTTATATGCTTCTCTAGCATTATAATGGCTGGCACCTGCTAAGTCAGAGTTGGAAGGATTGGATTTTTTAAAGATCAAACAAACTCTCTGCAATATAAACAAATAGGGGAGAGTTAGGTTGCCTAATTCTTTAAAAAGAGGCCTACAAGACTCTCTAACCCCAACCTTACTTATGTACATATCTTATTGCCCTCTTCTGAATAACAAAAACATATGTAAAAAAAATACTGAACACAGAGTAACCCCAAAAAGCTAAACCACCTCTCAAGTGACTCGATAAGTGAGCAGTAAACAGTCTTAGATAATGACCTTCCCAACTCATTCAAGATTATGTGAACAGCATAACAGCCCCTGGCCAATTTACCACAGAGAACCTGAATGTGATTTTGAAATTTTAATTTCTCGTCAATGTAGAGATTGAGAATTGACTGTTTTTTTGACTATCTAAATCTGATCTAAGTGACTGTTTTTTTCTTATATTACCACCATCAAACATGATATTTTCAAAGTTAAACCTAAAGCTGAGGATATTACTTTTTTCCACATTAAGACAAACGATTTGGGTCGTACCACTCCTTGATCCTTCCCTCATCACTTCCAACCATGTCACTGAGAGCATCTGGATCACTGTGAGACCACAGCAGAGTCGTGTCATCCGCGAACACTGTGAAAAGTCCTTGAATATACAATAGAGTTAAGTCGTTTATGTAGAAGATAAAAAGGAGGGGACCAAGCACAGATGCTTGATGTACCCCATGATTAATCCTGAGCAAGTTAGAGACTTTACCATTACACTGAACTGTCCGACTTCTGCCCCCAAGGTACAAATCAAACCACTTCAGGGCAACACATTCAAGCTTTAGTAGAGACTCTCCAAGGAGTGAAAAATTGTATCGGAAGCAAGGGCGTACCCAGCGAGGGGTAGGTGTAGACCCTAGGATAGAATGTGGATATTAAGAACTAATAAAAAGAGAGAAAAAAATATTGTTTTTTTAATTGGTCTAATTTAATATTCGGAAAATTTAGACACCCCAATGCTACTTTCGGAAACTAGTCGATGTTCGTCAAACCAAGGTACAGAATTAAATATATTTACAAGATTCTCATTCTTAGTGATACCATAGAAAAGTAGATAAAATATAGACATAAACTATGAATTAATTTTGTACACAGACATGACATGTAGGATGTAGGAGGGTTCATGCAAAAGCAGACATGTCCATTTAGTACAAACTTGGGAAAAACAGCAAAAACTCTTGTGTGAAAAGTCGTATAGGGATATGTCTTGTTTTGAAATAAAACTGCACACTGAAAGAGTACGTGTAATTGTATTTGTCTTGTTTTGTTTAGTTTTAGATATGTTACTTGTATACGTTTGGATATGTCTTGTTTTGGTTGAACTCCATAGATTTAAATGGCAAATAATGTAGGATATGTCTTGCTTTGTTCGAATCTGACTAAGGCCAGCCCCAGAGACCATACAAGAGAGAACAAATCGGCAAAAAAATCAATTTGTTAAAAAATGATGCTTTTGTATGAACCCTCCTCATGTAATAGGAACAAAAATTTGTACATAGATATAATATAATAGGAACATAAATAAACACACACAAAGTTAAACGTTACTATTATGTAATTCTCCTAAAAACAAAACAAAGGAAAAGAAGTCCAGATTAGAGTGCTCAACTCGATAGCAAGGTGACAAAATAGATGATGCCAAGGGTGTAAGCAAAGAGCAAAATAAGCCACTCTTAAAATGGATGCAGGTACCCTATCAGCCAACTACCTAAGAGCAAAATAGCCACCACACGACACAGCGCCAACCACCTCTGCATGTTTTTTTTTTGTTTTTTTTTTTATTAAATGCTCTATTTTATAAAGAGCTCTTGCCCTCATTTACAAAGCTGTAAAACATGAGACTTAGATTTAAAACGAACTACTTACATACCATTATTAGTTATAAAAGAAAAATACACATCAAAATTAATGCTTGCAAAGATGAGAATTGTTTTAAAATCTACAAAATACTCAAATTTAACCCTCAATAAAAGCTTAAACAACACAAGCTACCTTAAGATCACAACCAATCAATTTAAAACCATTGAAGATAAGACTCCTAAGATAAAAATCACCTTAAGAATCATATTAAAATTGACCACAAGCTTAAAATCAATGGGCCTGAATACACAACACGCATTGACAAGTTAGACAACCAGAAGAACTTAAGAATATCCCGTACGAAGAGCATCTTAGGATTTTTGGCCTAACTACACTTAAGGAGAGACGTGAACGTGGGGATTTGATTGAAACATACAAGATACTCAATAAAAACTACTTTGAGAGACTGAGCCTAGATATCTTTACATCAAATCCAAACCACCTAAGAGGACATAGTGCAAAACTAAAGAAGGAAAAATGTTCGATATTGGTCAGGAAAAATTGTCTCGCAAATCGCGTAGTGTACAAGTGGAATTCTCTTACTGAAAACACAATTAAAGCTCCAAACAAAAACGTCTTCAAGAACAGACTTGATCAGGACTGCGAATCAAAGAACAAAATATTTATCCACTACATGTGACAAAGACTGTAGAATAGAGACTGAAATGTCTGACGTGCGAATATAAAAATCAAAGACAAAATAACATACAGCAGTCTCATCGGTACCACCGCTTACTGCTGCTAACAAACAAAATAAATATAATAACCACACACGCTTACTTAAAAATCACAACACATTAACTCAAAACTTGTACGGGTAAAAGTCATACTATAGTTGTCCAAAAAGCTTAAAATTAAAGGACATATATACATAACATTAATAATAAAAACAACACACGTAGGCTTACGTAAACTTCACAATACATCTTGATAAAACTCATTCACATTGTAATATGCTTTCTTTACCAACAATTTTTTTTGTATACAGGCTAAACATTCTATCGTTTACGTTTTCTATATTCTTACATTCCAGAGGCAAATGATTGTATAACTTTACCCCCTCATAAATAATTGAATGCTTTGTTAGAGTAGTCCAAGGAATGCACAAATTTAAATTCACACTATTGTGCCTTGTCACGTATGTATTTGTACTAGAGTTGTTAGTTGTCTCATATTTTTTTCGGACCAAGTCTACCATCAAAAGGATAAATATACTTGTCAATGTGAGAATCCTCTTGTGAACAAAAATCGGTCTACAGTGATTTCGGTAACCAACACCACCCAAATATCTGACAGCTCGCTTTTGAAGGACAAAAACGGACTGTACCTGATGCTGACCAGCAAAGCCCCAAAACTGAATTCCATATCTCAGAAGAGATTCCACCAATGCAAAATATACATTCTTTGCTGTTTTACCGTCAAGTTCATTGCAAACTACTCTGATAGCATAACACACTGAGGCCAATTTGCTCTTTAAATTGTTAATGTGAACATTAAATTTAAGTTTGGAATCAATAAAAACACCCAAAAATTTAGAGCAATCCTTACTTTCCAAAAGTTCCTCAATGAGTGAGACATTAGGAGAGGCCCCCTTAAATGTCATAACATTAGTTTTAGATACATTAAAGCTCAGCTTGTTTGCAAACAGCGTAAAGTGTCCATTAATGTTGATGTAAGCTAGGTCCTTAATGTAAATAAGAAATAATAATGGGCCCAGCACCGACCCTTGAGGAACCCCATAATCAATGGTCTATGCAGAAGACATCTTCCCACTGACACCAACTACCTCTGGCTGCCAGATAGGACTTCAGCCAAGCCAAAGCACAACCTCTAAACCCATCTTAAATTGAGTTGTATGAGTATACCTACTCACCATTGTTTAAAATAGATAAGTACTTACATTGTATATTTTATTTGAGATATACAGTACAGCACAGTCAACACTTGATTTACATATTGACATAGCATAATGTGTAATTGTGACGGTTTCGCGACCTCTGAAACTAGCCCCATCTCAAACAACAGTTTGAGCTAGGCTGGCAGTCTGACTTTCTCATTTCTTAATTATCCAGGTACGCTTTTCATTTCAGTTTGATAATGTTTAATACTATTTACTGCTAACTGCTATAGTATACTGATTATTAAAATTATATTAAATATCAAAATATCTTGAAACGTAACGTGGGCACACAAAGAAATAAAGCGGGGAAGTACCCACCCTACTACACCCTAGTCAGTTTGCCACACCACAAAAAACGTATGCACTATAATTTTTTATTTATAACCATGTTTTGCCTCTTGTACACAATACGAATAATATATACAGGTCACTATTTAAAATAAATTATTCTGTATCAATAAGAAAACCAGACTTACCCAAAATTCAAGCAAAATTGCAAAATCAAACCGTAATCTAATCTAATCAGCACTAGGAATGACAACGATATATCGTTCACAGTGTTGCCATTCGTAACGACTTGTCGCGAAAATAGCGACTTTTTGATGACTGTGAGACATAGCGGCGATTTACAAAAACAAGCCTATTTGTAGCGACTTTTTCGAATTTTGAATTAGGTTAGGAAGTTTTGTTAATCACTGTTTTGCGATTTAGAATTATCGTATTTATCTTGATATTCAAATTATAATTGAGGACCGGGAGCCACTGTCATGTCTGCTCTATCGGCTCGGCTAGGATTAGATCGCATCAGTTGTGGTGCGGGGTCCGGGACTTACCCGAAATCGATCGTTCTGGTCAAAATTATCATGTATTAGTTAAAGATTGATTAGCAGTTGGTATAAAGTAT
>MU194353.1:0-16533 GCA_016904865.1 Pissodes strobi
AGCTTCAACAATACTGTTGCAGAAATATCATCCCAACCCGATGTTTTACCATTCCTTATTTGCCCAAGAACTGCTCTTAGTTCCAAGGTATCAGTCGGTGTAAAATAAAAGGAATTCCTTACAGACACTGTTATAGTCGCTATATAAATTTGCTTTATTCGAAAGTGAAGTCGCTACAGAGCAGAAAAATCATTCAATTGATCAGGAGACAGCCCAGAATCTGCCCTGTCATGCCTACTCTTACCCCTAATTTCATTGACAATATTCCAAGTTTCTCTTTGTCTGTTTCTGGAAGAATTAATTCGATCTTGGTAATAGATATCTTTAGCAATCTTTATAGTACGACGATAAATCATTCTATATCTATTAAAAAATGTAGTGAAGAATATATTGTCAATGAAGAACTTCCTAACATAATGCAGACAACGCAGATTCCTGGAAGAAACTCTTATTCCCTTTGTTACCTAGGGCTTTCTAGATGTATGCCTTAAATATTTAATTGGAAAACAGGAATCAAAACGCATGCACAGCCTCTTGTGGAAAGCCCCAAGAGGATCGGTGTCACCCAAGACGGACTGCCAATCATCAGCATAACAAACTTCCGCGAACCTATTATAGTTCCGCCGTGTAAACAGTCTACCCTTTCGTTTTCCTCTAATTGCACCATTATTATTTTTCTTCACGACAAACCTACACGAAATAGCTTCATGATCAGACAGTGCTGCATTTATTATAGTGGCCGCGGTTCACTAAAAATCACCGAAGAATGTGGCATATTATGATACAAGCATGGCTTTTGGTGGAGTTGTTGCTTATACCTAAAGCAATGTTTTTTTCCGAAGCACACGAAATTTCATCCCTTAGGGATTGAAAGGGGGTGTTTTTTTATAAACAGGGGCAGGTCTATTGAATTATATTGCTTTATGGACGATTTTTGTAGGACGAGAGTAATTTTAAAATAATTTCTGGATGCCGAAGCGAATGGATAGGTTTTAAGTCCATTGGGTCCACCGTTTGGCTCTATGGGCGCTATACAGCGCAATATATAGTTCTTCATTAGAAGTTTTCGCGGTTAGGCAATACTTAAAAATCTATATTTTGGGAGACCAGGGTTATTCAAGATTCTCTATTATTTTAATGTATTTTACGGTCATACCACTTCCGGTTATATCGGAACTTGCCAATAACTTTTTTATTTTAAATGGAACGTGTAATATATTATTTTATATTTAAATTTCTTGCATGATTTTAGATAAGTTTTGTGAAACATATTGTGCTATCTCTAAACCAAATGTTTTTTTTTTACCTTCGAGGTAGTGTGTTATCTTTTAAGGATCCAATCTAAAAAAGAATTTCTGTTTTAACCAGAAATGCTAGTTCCAGATCAACCGGAAATATAATTTTTTTCACTAACTTCAAAAAAAAAAAACGAATTTCAACTGTATTTTTTTTACCCTAGGAAATTTATGCCAAAATAGAGATAATGGAAAAACACAAGCTTAAGGTGGTGGCTCCCCAATCCCTAGTTCTCCTACCCGCATGCGCATCTCTCGATTGGAACAAAAAGTAGGTTTAAAAACAATTTATCCTGCTAAAAATTCTTTGGAAAAATTTAAAAATAAGGGCTACGTAACACTTGCTGCTAATTTGGAGAAGATAAGACATTTTAATTTCAAGTTAACCTCTGGATTTTCTATTGATACGCTGGATGGTGGCCACGCAGTTGAGGCTGCGTTAGTTGAAAACGAAGCATTGTAGTACAAGGCCTGTTCTTTGAAGTTTACCGATACTGCGAGGGTAGATACTCTGACCCAAAGCCTGGAGGCATCCTCTTCACATCAGAGTACGGACGTAGCACCAGCGACTTAAAAGCTGACGTCGAACTATTTTCGCGGTTGGAATCAGCCGTGATTTGGACATGGACGCGTTTTTCAAGCACGAGAACCAAGTATGCCCCCCTTCCCTTTCTGTAAATGGAGCCCTGAGATCTGGTAAGAGTCATTTAGTGGATATACTGGCAAATAGCACCTCATCCAGGAGATTCAAATGATTGCGACACAATAATTTTCGACGGAGCCGTCCTTGTGCATAATGTAAAGCCAGAGCAAGGGACGTTCGCTCGTTACTATGAAAGCCAGTTAAAAGCACATATTTGCAAATCACTTCAAAAATTAAGTGGTAATCGTGTTGATCTTGTATGGGACCTCTACAGAGGCACGAGCATCAAAGAAGAGAGATGGGAGCAAAGTATCGAATGTGCAAAGTTTCGAAAACGTTCGTTTCACTTTTCACATGGCCCTCCGCTCGCTTCGCTCGCTACGGGGGCTGAAGAAAAGGAAACTAACCAGGTGCTAACCAAAACTAACCCAAGACATACCCAAAATCAAGAAAAGAATCATTTTGTCGAAAGCTTCGGGTCCACTCGAAATTTTTGATACTTTGCACATTCGACACTTTGTGGCTTTCCCAAAGACGAGACACGCGATAGCGTGGAACCGGTGTTCGGCGACAGCAGCTTCCTTAGAAAGGTAAGATTCGGAGTGCCACACGAATTTGTCTGTGAATAATACGTTAACGATTGTTTTAATAAGTAACTCATTTTATGTCTATTTCAGGAGTCCTGCCAAAGGACTGGCCTGACTTTCTAAGAAATACGTTCAACAAACAGGAATTATTCCGTTATCTAGCTGAGAAACTCCTGGAGGGACTAGGGGATGTCCATGTTGTGACGAATATAGACGGGCGCATCAGATCAACCTGCATTGACACTGATCTCTAAGACTTCCAGTGTGACTCCATGGAGGAGGCTGACGGACGCATAATGCTTCATGTACATGATGCGGTGATACACGGTGCTAAGAAAATCGTCGTACGCAGCACTGACACTGATGTTGTTGTGTTGGCGACATCGTTTTTACACACCCTTGAAAATCTTGGGCTTGTAGAGCTCTGGGTGTTATATGGCTCAGGAAATTCTTAGGCATTTACTGCATAGCTCGTGCACTGGGCGAGGAATGATCCATTGCCCTGCGCGGATTCCATGCGTTTTCGGACTGCGATACCACATCCTTCTTTATGTCCAAGTGGAAGAGAACAGCCTGGAAGCACTGGAAGGATGATTCCTTCACGCGGGCCTTCATATCAATTGCCCTTCCTTCACCCTTAACACCTGACTGAAAAACAATGCAGGCCCTTGAGAAGTACGCGGTACAGTTGTATGGTGTGCCAGACTCAGAGTGCATATCCGTAAACCAAGCAAGAAAGCACCTGTTTGCGACAGAGAACAAGCCACTCCCTCTCATCCCACCGACATCTGCGACATTAAGGGCGGCGTACCAAGGGGGTCAGGTTTGGTGACGCGCCATCACTCGGTGCGACGTTCCATCTCCTGAAAGTTGGGGCTTGACCCGAGATGATAGGGAGTGGAAGCCTGTTTGGTCTACTCTACCTGAAATATGGTCTGCTTACCGGGCTCTAGATCGCTGCGGTTGCATGACGGAGTGCAACACAATGAGATGAGCTTGCAAGCGCAACAGACTCCCGTGTACTTTGAACTGCAGGATGTGCAAAGGCGAATGCAGTAGCCAAAGGTATGTATTTGTTCCCCAGTATAGCGGTCATATACTTACTTGCTGTATTGTTTTTCCAGAAACGAAGTGTCCGCAGTGCCCGAAGATATTGAAGAAGTGGATGCCGGACGTGCCGAAGAAGTGCACAAAGATAGTGAAGAAATAAATGCCGGAGATGAATAAGAAATGGACGCCGAAGATGCTAAAGGAGTGGATACCGAAGAGGCTGAAGAAGCGGATGCCGAAGATGCTGAAGAAGTGGAAATCAGACATAAGTTGCTGTATAACAAATACCTTCGTCTTTCTTGAAAGATAGCTAAGGTCCCTAGGAGTTGTCGCTAACAGGGACGATTTTTATGAGTTGCGTACCCGTGCGGCGGCCATTTTTAAATGTAGCGCCACATAGCCAAGATTTCCGGTTCTCTAACCTATTCCAATCCCTTCTGCAACCAGAAACTAATCGAAAACGACTCCTATCTTACGAAAATCGTCCACAATGCAATATACTTCAATAAACCTACCCCTGTTTAGAATCAAACACCCCCATTCTATGCCTAAGGGATGAAATGTCATGTGCTTCGGAAAAAAACATTATTTGAGGTATAAGGAACAACTCTACCAAGCGGCATGCTTGTATCATAATATGCCACATTTTTTTACGTACCGCTCCCACTATTACTTTACATTCAACTTTATCTGTTTCTATATTAGTACACACGTAATCACTCAGTTCCCCCCCCCAGTAACTGCGTATCAGCATCATGTGGATTCATAACATTTATGTTCCAGTCGCCACAAAGAATTATGGCAGACCCTATAGGTAAATCCGACAATACAAGCTCAAGCCTAAGCAAAAAATCAGAAACGTTGCCCGTTGGAACTCTGTACAAACATAAAACAAACAACTTCATGTCAGGACAATGAATCACTGACATTTCAAACATCCTATCCTCCACTAAATGACTAAATCTACCATACATTTCAAAGTAACACAAGCTCAAGAATGACTCCTTCACAAGTATCATTGTTCCCCCATGAGTAAGATTCGAGCGACAATAACCATCCAACACTACATAATGTTGTAAACATATTGGTTCTCCAGGTCTCAACCAGTGCTCGCAGAGGAGCACTAGTTCTGGATGATTCAGACTATCCAGCAAGACAGAAAGTTCATCCGATTTATTCCTGACCGACTGGATATTCAGAACCATCATTGACATTGAGATAGAAGAATAGAGGGGTCTAAAAAATTATTATTTCCCCCTACAACATGCCTATTCTCCATTAACTCGCTTCTAAAATTATCATCATACACGTTGCCGGCATGAGTACTCGAATGAAGGTCAATGCACCTAGGCACAGATATAAGTGCTGCTCTGGTGGAACAATAACCCGTGATGCAGTCCGATATTAACTTGCTCAACGCCATGCGTGTGAGCCTAGGGCCTTGCCCAAACTTAAAATTTTCTATTGTCATTATTGAGGCCCTACTCTTCCTACTGTACAATTTGAGATATTGCTTTATTCTACTATACATATACTTATTATTATCTAGCTGAAGGTTGCTTTTGTAGCAAACAATCAAGTTAGTGAATCTGCTAATTGAGAACACTTTTCTTAAAACCGCATTCCCAGGCACTCTCATAACGTTAAAACTCAGACATACAACAACAAAATCATTCTGTGCATAGTTCTGGGTGGCATTAAAAATGGTCTTAGTTATTTCTTCAAAGGGTGCAAATGGTTTCACTATACCTGTCACTTCATATAAGTCATTGCACAGAAGAGAGTTTAAAATCACTGAACAGTTCCTGGCACTTTCATCTCCCAGAATCAAAATTCTCCCCCTGATGCGACCACCATCTGATTTCCCCTTATCAGACATCATTTTGCAATCGTTCACTTCTTCTGAATCTTGCAGACCCTATTTTAAATCACTTGAAATAATGACCCTATATGGTCTGATTATTTATAATAAACTTGTTTATGTTAGGAAAAATATCTTAAAGTATTAAGATATTCATAAACATGCTACCCGAAACTGTAATAACCTGGCAGTACCAGGAACTAGATTGGCTAGAACAAACACAGAAGAAATAAAATTATTTAATGCTCTGCCTCAGGAAATAAGATCTCAACATCTAGGCAAATTCAAAAAAGCTAATCACCAGGGCATGTATCTACAAATTAGAAGAATACTAAAAAAAAATTCTTAGCCTGTAAAGTGGTTTAAAGATCTCTATGTTCTATCTAACTTGATGTGATGATGTATCTGTACTTAGGTGTAGTATGTTGTATTGTAGGCAGTACTCGCTACTCGTTTTTATAAGGTGTGATAAATTGTATTGTGATTTAATATTGCTTAAGTTTTAAGGTTTTAACCAAGTTTTTGTAAACTCTTTGACATGTCTTATTATACTCTGTATTTTTCTGAAGACTAATAAAGTTATTTGTATTTGTATTTGTACCTCATCCATGATATACTCCAAGTTCAAAATGTCGTTTTGGAAACACTCCGTCAGCCATTTGGCGCATATATCCTCGTAAGTGAAGTACTCATCCTGATAGACCACCGTCATGTTCTGGATGAGCTCGTCCAGTTGTCGCATTTCTTTCCACACCTCCATCCGCAACATGTTTTTGTTTCCATCTTTGGTCGTTAATATTACCCTGCCAAATCTTCCTGAAATACAAAAAAATATATCAAGTAACATTATCTCCGCGATCATTTACTGTAGTGTAATAATTACTCTTGCCATTGGTGGCCTGCAAGATACTATGATTTAGTCCCACTCGATTTTTTCCTGATAAAAGAGCGGTAGGCAATTGAATATTGATATAATAATGTTTTTCGACGACTTTGCTTATAGGTGGCCTGCAAGACCACCCGATTTGACTCCACTCAACTATTTTTTAGAGACGTATAAAAGCAAATTGACAAATTTTTCCGAAATTATGAATTTTTCGAACCGATGTATTTTGCAACCATATTCTAAAAACCGTTTTTTTCTTAATTATAACAAAAAATACTTAGCGAACTTGAGTTAATTTATCCCCCTTTGGTAGCCTTTTCTCTCGGGCATAAGATATGAATGCGGTAGACAGTAATTGAATGTTAATACAATTTTTTTTTGGACGACTTTACCCATTGGTGGCCTGCAAGACCACCCGATTTAACCTCACTCGACTTTTTTTAGGGACGTATAAAAGCGCAATGACGAATATATTTAAGTAGTATATAAATCAGCCGGTAATGCATATCTAATCCATGCAGCATTTCCTTGCAATTGCCGCCATAAAACCATAACTGGTCTAAATATAAGGAATTTAAAGCTGTCTATCGACCAATTACTATGCAGGTATTTAGGTTTTTTCCGATACAAAAAGCCGATACGAGACATATATCCACGCCCTGTGATATCAATGTTATTTCTGCATGAAACTATTGCAATTTGCACGACATACCGTATTATTTCCTTTTATGGCGCTTTTAGCGGATATGTATCGTAGATGATCTAATATAGATTTATTTTCAAAGAAATGTCAGTATAAAGGTTTTATTCAAGCGACCTTATTTTTTAGTTAGTGAGTGTTATATACACTGCATATACACCCCCATAATGCATCCTTGTAGCGTTGTGCGTCCAGGATCGTGTAAAAGGGCGTCACAGCGTACGTGAAATATCTACATACAATGTATGTATATATATTTTATTCGAAATAATACAGTAAAGAAATTGGAGCTGATTATCGGCGATTAATTAGTAAAGACGTCATTTTCAGAGATTTTATGGTACCTACTACGTGCGTAATGCAAAAAGTAATAAATTAGATGTCAATTAAGCCGTTAACGTGCCCATCATAGCTGACCGAGCCAAGTGTAATTTTGACATTCGTATTCAAGTCCGCGCACACCTAAATTGCTGTGCCAACCGAATTTGTAATCGTTTCCATTTTGAAACTCTAATTATGGACTCAAACGTTCAGGGTCAAATTAAGTATTATTTAATCTATGATATGCCATATAATAATCATAGTTTGAATTAAAAAAATTGTAAAAAAGTATGATGAGCATGTGATTTAAATAATTTAATATGCCAGCCGGACGGAGGACTGAACGCGACGATTACGTCATACTTTGCGGGGGGATGCGTTCATGCGAGGGCAATCATGTTGAATAGAAATACCTTACGCATCTGTTGTGACTTGATATTTTGATATAAAATGGGACATTTTAGAAATACAGGGCTATCAATCTCTAAGTTACTATATCAATCAAATTGGAGAAAAATCACTTGTTGTAAGGGAATTTAAAATAATACGGTGACGGTTTTTGAGAAGTTGAAAAAAAAACCCAAAATAAATTTTCTCTATAATTATTTTTTCATTTTATCCAATTACCTCAAAAACGAAAAGCAATCTGGCAAGATTGATAGCGGTATCATCTAAATTGAACACCCTGTATTCTCTAAAATGTAGATTCCCATTTTATATCGAAAAAGCAAGTTTCAACTGGTACGTAAGCTACTTCCATTGAACATGATTGATCTCGCATGAACGCACCCGACATCGTTGGCAAAGTATGACGTCATCGTTCCGTTCAGTCCTCCGTTAGGCTGGCAAGATATATTACTTAAAACATGTGTTTGCACACCAAATATTGTAAATTAATTAAAATGTTCATTGCACAACTTTAGTTCTTCCGTTTTATGACAAAATAGCACGGCACAGGTGCGTCTAGTGACCCGCGTTCTGTCCAAGTAACTTGTTAAAAATGCATCAAGCGATCCTAAATGAATGAAAATGAATACTTTTCAAGCATCAGTACTCACCTGCTCTTGTAATCCTAGCCACGTTGAATCGACTGGTGTAATTAACTTTAAAGTACTCCTCCACTATGGCCCTTTCCTGTTTACCCTGCCCGTTGACCGGGCTGAAAAGGTACTCGGGATCGATATTATTGTGCAGTTTTTGATATCCGGTCATGCCCAGCAACGTGATCAGCACAGGAACTATGAGAAAGTATCCGGGATGTTTTCCGACTACCAGCCCCAATTTGTAGAACGATTTGTTCAGGTAGTCGTCTACTATCTTTAGGCCAACCATCTGAAATGATAAGAATGAAATGTTTTATTTAACAATTCTAAAATGATATAAATATGTTCAAATAGTCCCAAATTTATTTGACAAAGTATGACGTAATCATTGGGTTCAGTTCTCCGTCCGTTCGGCTGAGATTCATCATAACTTATTACATATTCTAGATCATACTTAAGTAGTTCAAAATAATAAATTCGCCCTGTCGGATGACACGCGAGCTAGATTTCGGATTTTCCGACCGTCGTCGTTCAATAAAACAAAACGATTTATGTCATTTTAAACGAGCCCATGGCAAGGTCGCGTTTTTTTTTTAAATAAATCGAGACCCAAATACGGTTTGCCCAAGCACAAACCCAAAATTTGAATTCAAAGAACGTCTGGCTCATTGACGAAACAAGCCAATTTGCAATGCATGGCTAAAATTCTAATTTGCCTCGGTATATATATTACATTATGTTATATCTGAATATCGGCTTGTGGCCTGCCTTGTACCGCCTATTTAATATTTGAATAAATTCAATAAATAATAAAACAATAGCTTGCCAGTTTAATTCGAATAACTAATTTTCGTCCAAATCGTGCGTTTCCATGAAGATCCAGCCAATTAATCTGTAATAAGTCACAATAGATGCGTCTAGTAATTCCCATTCTGCACGAACGATGTCGCAAGAATGCGGCTAGTGCCGTTTGCAATGTATGACGTAATGGTTGCGTTCAGTCCTCCGTCCGTCTGGTAATATAAACTATTTAAAGGTAGTTTTATCATGATTTCTTTTACATTTTTCAACCTAATATAGTAAGCTTTTTTATTGTGTTCCAAATAAATATTCAGTCAAATCTTAAGCCGACCCTGTGGCTGTCACGGTCTAGGTCCGCAATCGGGATCCGGGTATCGGGAAAGCCACAAAGTATCGAATGCGGACCCGAAGCTTTCGACAAAGTAATTATTTTCTTGATTTTGGGTATATCTTGGGTTAGTTTTGGTTAGCACCTGGTTAGTTTTCTTTTCTTGAACCCCCGTAGCGAGCGAAGCGAGCGGAGGGCCATGCGAAAAGTGAAACGAACGTTTTCGAAACTTTGCACATTCGATACTTTGCTCCCATCTCCGGGTATCGAGGGCGTTCGGGACTAGTCGGCAACTGTCGGCTTAACAGATTTTTGGCTTACATCACCTAGTTTGCATAAATATCGTGTCATATTGATCATAGTCGTGAATTTCGGTTTCTTCGCAGAGACAATAAACCAAATTCTTAATAACCGCTAAATATCCTTATGTATAAGAATATATTCAGTCGTTAATCAAAATGTTCGCTAAAATTTTTGAAAATCTACGTAAAATTTCCCATATATTTCTTAAATCAGAATATGGGTTACATAGTTTTTGACTTTTAATCGATCTAAATAATTTAAATAAAAATATACACATGAACTGAAAATGTTTGATGCCTCCCACCTTTCGGCATTGGCCTAACTTCCACCCACTCTCAAGGGAACCCCCAACCAACCCCGCTTCACCAACCTCACCACTACGGGGATCCCTGGTATAGGAGCCCAATAGTGGTGCGGTAACCAGCGGGGAAAGAAGATCTCATCTCTAATTTTTTTATTCATCTACAACTACTCACAAGAATAACTTATTTTCTAAATATTACATAATTTCACTTATAACTAGAAAGTCCTAACTATAGTTTATGTCCCCCCAGGTCCCCACATTCACTCTCGCACTCCCCCTTGCCCTTGTACTTTTATCCAACATGCATTCCTCTCTTATGTGTTCAGCATCTCCTATACCTGTTCCACTATCACACATCCCATTGGTGGCTTTTAACCGGAATCTTAAAACATAGCCCTGCATGTTACCGTGGCCCGTCGCTAACTGCATACCTTTGAATGATAGATCTAGTTTGTCCCTCCCTACCTCCTTGCAAATTGTAAAAAGGGCTCCACCCTTTTGGCTAGATTTCCATCGACTCTGCCACTCTTCCAAATTTTTTCCATTCCTCCCTTTCTTCAACGCAGCTCCATTGAATAATCTTATCCCCTCTTCATTTTGTCATAACCTTCCTTCATTCCTCCTGTTGATCTGCTTACCCAGCCTAACCGAACAACTTTTCCCTCACTCGGCATTTCTGCCACCTTACAGTGTATACTATTTATTATGGCGTGCTTGGTCTTTGCCCCTTGCAGCATCGCTACTACCATCTTGGAGTCAGTGAGAAGGAACCGGCCCTCCCCTTCCAAGGCTCTAATTACACTCAACCCGTACACTACTGCTCCCAGTTCCCCTTGCACTTGCTCTAGTCTACAATGACCCTTAGTCCAATCTCTTTCCCTCTGCAACGCATAGCCCAAGCCCATTACTCCTTCCCCTCCTCCCATATCTACATACAGTTTAGACATGTGTTCATTTGTGGTTCCACTATTTATTGTCTCCAGCCTATCCCATCCATACGCCCTTTCAGTCCCAGCTACCCAATTCAACCTCTTTTCCTCGATTACTCTCCCTTTCATCCCATGTCTGACCCCAGCAACTATGTCCAGCAGAGGTGCCCTGGCCTCAACCTGCAACGGCTCCGTTGGCACAGTCCTGTATGTCCTCATCATTATCAGCAAGAACATACTCTGTGCCGCGTCTATTTGTCTTCTGACCCTGGAATCCCTGGCCCTTGCACCTCAGATCTAGCATCCGTACGTTAATGCCGGCACTACTACCAACTCATATATGAGTTTAACCTTATTTTTATCAATTTTACCCTTGTTTTTACATAAACCTCCCAGTTTCGTGACTATTTCCCCAGCTTTCGTCCTTACGTTTTTAGATGTTCTATAATGCTCAACTTTGTGTCTAGTCTGATACTGATAACTGGCTCTGGTTCCCTCCTTCAGTACGTTAGGGCCCCTAATACTTCCTCTTGCTTCGACAAATATGCACTTTGTTTTAGCTATATTGTAAACCAATCTACTCTCTTTTTCCCAGTCTTTGCATATGTTCCAAGTGCTTGCCCACTTCTTGTCAATGTCCTTTACCGAATTGTCCTTTACTGAATTGCATCACGAGTTGGTCATCCGCAAAGGCTTGGCCATACAGATCCTCACCAGTCGTTCTTATCTTTCGCAACCACCCTTCCATACACACTATCCAAAGGGTTGGCCCAAGACTGGATCCCTAGGGACAAGCCTTGTCAATCATTCTGCTCACATCACCGCTACGCACCTTCCTCTCATTCAAAAAATTCCACAAGACCTCTCTCATTCTCCCGGACATGGCCATCCTTTCCATGTCGCGATCTACTTGTACCAGCCATGCCAGGTTAAAAGCATTCTTGAGGTCCAGCGCCACTATAAGTGAATGATTTCCATCCCCTTTCACTCTTTGCATCTCACTTATAACTCTTTCAATCGCCATCCACCTCTAAATTCATACTGTTCTTCACTCATTTTCCCATTTCTCTCATACCATTCTCTTACCCTTACCTTCACCACCCTATAGCACCTTGCCCAACGCTGGTAATAAGTTTATCGGTCTGTAACACTGTTTTACCTCCCAGATGTACTGCAGCGCTTAGTTGGATATTTTGTCCTCACCGCAGACTTTGTTCTTCATCTCCTTTATTGCTTGGTATACCTCTTTTTCCTTTAGGTCCATGTTCTGTAGTTCCCCATCTACCTCGCTTTTATTCCTGATATAATTATAGTTATCCCTTTCAAATTTTTCTTCCGCCGTCATTTCCGGATGGTATTCTTCCAGATCCTTGTTTTTTAATTAATATCATATCCTCCCTTGTCCAACATGGCCTTTCCTCCCTGTTGAAAACCCTTCCTCCTTAGTAATTCCCAAATTTTCTCCCAACTTTCGCTCTGTTAAAGTTTTAATGTATTCTCTCGTTTTTGCAGTCTTTTCTCCTTGATCATATTTTTGTAATCTCTCCTCATGTTTATCCAACATGTCATATTTAGGTTCCTGGTAGTCTACTGCATTCCGTTTTGGTAGTCCTTCCTAGCTTTCTAGACCTCTCTCCTCAAAATTGACAATTCCCCATCCCATTAGTCCTGACTGATGAACTCCCTTTTTTTCGTCGTCTAATCCCGAATCTACAACATCTTGTGCAGTTGTCCTAAAATATTTTGGCCTCCCGTTGGATGTCTTAGTTAGTTCTGACTTCCTTCATCCACCCCCCCCCCCCCCCCCCTTTGTATTTCGAGATATTTCCCATAAAGTCATATTCCTTTCTACTTGCCTGTCTTTTTGCTATCTTCAAACCTGACGTATCTGTGGTCGCTCAATGTTTCATCCTCGATGACCGTCCACCCGTTCAAGACTACATCCCTAGACCATGTCACGTCCTCTCCCCTCTGGATCCACTGAAGGTGGCTATTGAGTCTCTTTTGTTATTTAATACGAGCTCTAGTTGAATTGCCCAAAGCATCAATTCATCTCCTCGTGCATCTGTTGTATCTCCCCCCCCCCATGCCTAATTTTATAATAATATAATTAAAACTCTTCAAAATCCCCAACTTGATAGCTTCTCTCATCACTCTCTTGTTTGTACTGCCTCCTGGCCCGTCGTAGATGTTCACCAACACAATGCTGGCCTGGCTGCCCTCGACTCTCACCGCAATTACTCAATCCATCCACTTGTTAGCCCATCTTTTAGCCAGATTTGGGCCTTACACCCTTCTCCATTGCTATATACCTTATAGTTCCCGAGGTTTCTTATTTTCCCATAAGGTTCCTGTATTAGTGCCGCATCAACGTCCCATTCACTCAACTTTCACTTCATAAGTTCATACGCTTCTCTTCCCCTACCAGCATTCCATTGCATCACAGAGAAATTCTTTGTCCCATCCTCTCCTCCAACTTAGTTCTGTATATTGGGCAGTCCCTAGCCGTATGCCGCCTTTTGGAACTCTTACCCTTTTACAGTTCGGACAATCTAATTCCCTTCTCCCGTCACATTCTTTCCCTTCATGTGGTCCTCCACATTTATGATACACCACGTCCTCACTACAAAACTTGGCTATATGACCGTATCGACAGCACATGTAGCTCATCGATACCATCCCATAATGCTCTTATTATCTCCTCGTCACCTCTTTTCCACTCCTCCTATACGAAATCTTGGTATATTGCTGTTTTCCCCTTTAATATCCCACTCGTCCCTATTACCCAACAATTCCTTCACTTTGTCTTTCTGCTCTGTGTTTCGACACTCGAAAATAGCTCCTCCCTGCCTGGTTGGTCTTATACTTTTTAATTCCTTAACCCCTCCTTTTAACAACAATTCCCTGGTTTTCTTTAATACATTTTTCCCTACTTGTAAATCATTTGGTTCCCCTTTGGCGAACGCCATTACCTCAAACACCTCCCTCTTTTCGGGCGATTTCCATGCAGTCCTCTCATCCGTACCCCTCAGTCGCTTCTCCATCCTTTCATTAATCAATTTCCTCGTCTTCTCCATCTTTGGCATATCCACGTACGTTCTCTGAACCTTTTTCTTTTTTTTTCCTCTCCATCCGTGCCATCTGTTAACTCCTTCCTTAGACTCTTTCTCACTCCCATTCTACGTATCCCCTTCTGTAAGTACCTGAGTCCTCTATCTCCGTTTCCCTTTCTGTTTCCATTTTCCCTGCTGTTTTTCCTTTATCCCTTGTGGTTTTTACGCCATCCTTTTGTCCTTTCTCCCATTCATTCAACCTCTTTTGCAGGCATTCATTTTCGCACATTCCTTCTTCGACTCTCTATTCATTAAGCTAACTTGCAGGGCCATTTCCATAACAGTAATAATACAATACAATAATACAATCGAAATCTTCGTAAAATTTACTTATAAAACAAATAACTAGAGCGATTTGCGGCTGTCCGTCCTTCCGCTGACAGATATCACCATGGTTTCGCTAATATTTAACATTAGAAGAACGGGCATTAGCCAACTGGTCTTAGTATTAGCTTATATTGAAGGGTGTTTCATTATTCACTACAAATATTTTAAGGGCGTATTTTTGAGGTCAAAATAAGGTTTTTTTCTCTATAAATATACGTCCTAAAGCGGACCCCCTTCGAGCTACAACCGCGAAAAAAATCGACTATTTTGAATTGTGGCTACACTCATGCATAAAATGTCCTAAAAATTATCGAGGCCCTGGTCTTTTAAGCGCGCTATTCTTTTCTTTGTCGCAAAATGGTATTCAGTATTAGATCAACTGGAGGACACCATCCTATCAATATATTTAGCTTTTATGAAGGATTTTACCTTCTGGCGTCCTTGATTGTCCAAGAGCATAAGCGTAGCAGCTCAGACAAGACAATAACTATTAGTTGCATTAATCACAAAAAAAAAACGGTTTAAATGTCTTGGATTTTGAAAATCTGCCATGTCTCATATCTCAGGAACGGTTGGAGATTAAATACTGAAGCCAAAACTATCTCCTAAGTATAATCATACATTTTTCGGTGTGTTTTACACCAAACCTCCTTTATTATTATTTATTCTCATTAATTAGCGCAGTAATTAGTGCCGGCAGCCTTGAAAGACTTTTCGCTTCCTTTGTCGATCGATTAAAATTTATTCACGCAAAACACTAATTTTCCTTCGTATAATAGATATTATTATTTCTTATAAAACAATTACTATTGCTTTATGAATACCGTTATTTCGCAACCGTATAAAGCGATTATCATCAGGGTTAATTCGTTGTAAACTAAGCTGTTTACTTGTCAACAATATTTCGCAATCTTGGCCAGGCCACCCTCCCGATCTAGCCCCTATCACCGCCGCAATATCTTAAGTCACTTATATCCGTCTACAAACACAAATTGACATATATGTACGTTTCCTTGCAAATAGTGCTTCGTCATGGCAAAATTTATGGTCTCACTTGTCCACTCTATTTGCATTTTCATGATATAAATCGACCGCTGAAGGTAAAGGCATAGGTAATGATTGGTTACGAATCGTATGTTCGATAACAGTGGCGTAACTTCGATAAGGTAGGCATGAAATGAAGCTCTTTTAGTATCGCAAATGTCGTGGAAATTGAAAAAATTTAAATTTGTTTCTCTGCCAAAAAACTATGTATATGTACCTAATCGTTTTAACAAGTACATAAATATGGAAAGAAAAAGTCAAAATAAAATTAAAAAAAAAGAGTAGTAACGATTATCCTCGACACACAACAAATTGTCACGGAATATAGATAAATAAATGCATCAAAATTAAAAAAGTTTTTCCGCTTGATCGAATATATTTTGATACACCTACGCCAATGGGAAAATTAATGATTTGTTTAAATAAATTATAGTATAATGGCGTGGGAGACGTAAAGTCCCAACTAGCGCTTGTATGTAGTGCAGTGCAAGATAAAAAAAAATGGGAATAATGCAATTACTCTTTGGTTACCTTGTGTAACTCTTTTTTGTCTTCGTAAAATCGGTGTGTCTGTAGTAACAATCACTTTTTGCGGGTTTAGCAACCACGTTGCAATTACTTATGCCGTTATGGAGTTGAATTGAAAGCGAGTTAATAATATGCAAAATTATCGGGCTTTTGGACGATAGTAGAAAAATTCAACGAATTGGAAAATTTAATTATATTTCTTATGATGAAAAATAACTTGTTTTGATCAGTAGTGGATAAAAGCACCGGTCTGAGTGTATTATTGTTCAAAAACACGACATCACCTGTCTCTCCTTCAAACTGAAGATACGGAATGAATCCAAAGGGAAATTTATATGGATAATTTACAAGCTATATAGGCAGTGCTAACGCACGTATATCTGAAGAAACTCATATATCTGCCATTGTATGAATTAGAATGCCATTATGTGAAATTTGAGTGTATTATTGGTCAAAAACACGACAACCTC
>JAEQML010067003.1:0-19477 GCA_016904865.1 Pissodes strobi
ATAATACACTTTAATCACGTTTTTACTTATAACCTGATGTAACCGGTACAGAGCAAAACAATTACTACCCATTTTTTACAGACGTAATTTAGATGTTTTTCCCAGTTTAAAGACATGTCAATGTGTATGCCTAACAATTTAAATGAAGATACCTGTTGGATAGATTTACCATTTAATTTAATAAGTTGACTTTCTTTATAATTTCCTGCATGAGGATGAAATTGCATTGTAAAAGTTTTGTTCTGGTTAAGAGTTAATTTATTATTGCAAAAGTAATGGTATAATCCATTTAAATTTTGTGCTAAAAGATTCCTTGTGTCACTAATAGAATTATCGTAAGTTAAAATAGTTATGTCATCAGCAAATTCACAATGGTATGTAGAGAGGTAGTTAGAAATATCATTCGTATACATTAAAAATAATAAAGGGCCTAGGACACTTCCCTGCGGTACGCCAACCCCGACATCCAACTGCACAGAACTCGAGCCCTCAAAAAGTACATATTGTTTTCGATTTACGAGATACGATTTTAGAAGATGGTAACAATTACCACGAATTCCATAAGATTGTAGCTTTCGGAGCAGTAGCTCATGGTCTACACAGTCGAATGCCTTGGTTAAGTCAGCAAACAGTGCCATCACTCTGTCGCTTTTATCCAATCCTTTGTAAACTCTGTTCAAAGTAGAGCAAAGAGCTGTGATGGTAGATTTTTTGCTTTGAAACCCATGTTGAGTGTTAGAAGTAAGATTATTGGATTTTAAGAAATGCACAATACGTTTCAAAAGAATCTTCTCGAACATTTTCGAAAAAACAGACAGAAGAGATATAGCGCGATAATTTCCTATATCTTTAGGGTCTCCCTTTTTAAACAAACAAACAACTTTTGATATTTTCAATATATCTGGAAATGTGGATTCAGAAAAACAAATGTTTATTAAAAAAGTTAAGGGAGTACTTAACTGGTGGGTGCAAGACTTTATAAGACAAGACGAAAAATTGTCAGGTCCGCTTGAATTAGAATTTTTTAAATTATTCATTGTCTCGATGAATTCACTTTCTAAAACTTTAAACAAATAAATTGATTCTCCAATTTGAGGAATTTCCATATCTGGGGTACGTGCAATGTCATTCGAGATTGACTGGAGATTCTTAGGAATATTAACAAAAAACGAGTTAAATTGATCGGCAATGTCACCTGGACTTGAATATTCCACATCATCTTTATTAATACAATTGATTTTATGGGCTTTTTTATTTTTAATAGAAGAATTAATTAAGTTCCAAACTGTTTTTGACTTATTGTTTCAGTTACATACTTTGGTGTCATAATAATTTCGTTTAGCTGTTCTTAGTAATCGCTTGTATATACTATAAATGATTCTTAATCAAAATGAAACACAACTTCAGGGATTTTTTATTTTTTGATAATTTCAATTTTGTACCAAATATAACCTTTTAAAGATAAAAAGTGCCTTTCCTACTCATTAGGTTGGTAAGCATTGCTTAAATTTTGTATGCAGTTTTATCCCCTACTTAGATATAACTCTACACTTTTAACTGAAAGATTCAAATCCACATGGTGGTTAAAAAAAACACAAATTTTAATAGAGCAAAACTAATTTTTGTAAATCACCATGTTTTACTAATATTTTGAAATTTTTTAAGCATGCTATATACTGTGGATTTGCATTTGTTACTTAAAAGTGTAGAGTTATGTCTGCGAAGGGGATATTAGTATTTTTTTTTTAAGTAATGCTTACCTAAGATGTCATTAGGCTGAATAAAAAGTCACCTTTTATGTTGAAAAAGACATATTTCTGGAAAAACGGTAAATTATTCGGACAAATTAGATTTTATAAAATATTGTACCCCGATGTGCATACAAAATATGCACAATATTAAAAGCACCCAATGGCCCAGTCGACAGGCCCTGAAATGTGTCCTAATATTTTGAAAACTGGATTAAAAAATCCTTCTTAATTTTTGAGATAGGTACGTTAAAACTAGACTAAACATTTTTCGTATGCGTTTCAAGTGAACAGCAGTTTTGTTTTTACGAAGACGTATGCTTTAGATGAATAATTTCCATAGGAACACTTTAGCTTCGAAATAGTGATGTTTCGAAATTATTATTTCACAATCATGAACTGCACAGCATCACAGTCTAACTTGGATATTTGATTAGACCGAGAGCTATGCCAAGTTATCCCACAAGTGGTTTTCCTACTTGAAGAGAAAAAAATCTTATTATTCCTTAATTAGAGCTCATACATTCATGCCCAAAGCCTATGAAAACAATATCTCGATAATGTACGATATTGAGACATGACTGCTAAATTTGCTCTTATTTTGACATTTATCTTTATTCAACGGCTTGGTTTAGGACATGTTTAGGATTAACGATTTTAAAGTGAGTGGGTCCATATCAGATCCAAATTTGATCCACAATTACTTAGGTTGAAACCGTAACCTATCATTTTACGGCAAGACGAAATTATTTTGAATTCCTATATAAGGTCATCTACAATATTTTGAAATTATTGCAAACACATCATATACCTAATGACGGAGAGTGATATTTATTTAAGACTTTCGGGCCCGATAAAATTGTTATCCTACTTTGTCAGGTATCGATTCACTTTAGTTCGTTGTGTTGTAAAATTTCTAAACACGTGTCACCAAACTATTGAAAATTCAAAAGGAATGAAGAGAAATATTAATAGATTCTAGCTTGCACGTCTTCACCTTTTTTTCTATTTCTAGGAACCATTGGTGTTTAATGGAGTAGAGCCAACTCAGGAGAAATTTGAAAAGCTGAAAGAGGCATTTCAAATTTTGGATACACTTTTAAGAATAAACAAGACTCAATATATCGCTGGGAATAATCTTTCAATAGCAGATTTTAGCATCATTACATCGATAACTAATTGGGATATTTTTACACCATATGCCGAATTTCCAAATCTTAAAGCCTACGTAGAGAGAATTGAAAATCTTCGTTGGTACGAATTAAATAAAGAAGGGCAGACAATGTTTAAAGCAGTTATCACTGATGCTCTCGACAAACTAAAAAACAGCTTATAAAATGTATAGTTTGGGTTAGTTATGACTATTTCATAATATGTATACGAATGCACCTTAAAAATGAGCTTCATAAATGAAAAACTTTGTGTGTGCCAATAAACTTTACAAATTCATTTCGATATTGTTTGTCGTTCTCTTTTTAGAGAATATTTTGACGTAGTTTTTAAGATGCAAATATCAGTTATTTTTTAGTTTCAAATTCAGAATTAGTCACAAAAATCTATAGAAATTTGAGTCCGCAAAAATCTGCAATTTTTAGTTCAACCAACAAGCGCTTGGTAGCGTGGCATTATGGTTTTCCAAAATTGACATAGCCATACTTATTTCTTGCAACAGTATAGATAAACATTCTCTATTCCAAAAATTTCGCAAGACATATTACAAAAGAAGGTTAAAATATCAAAGGCCAGCATAAGTGTTGCACAAACTCTTTTCTTTTTAAATATTCCCAAAGGCAAAATTGTACCTAGATATACATGCAGGAGAAGGTATTTCAGTTTGAACTAAATTTTAAAAAAAATGTGTGTTGGTGAAAATAGGATAACAGAGTTTTGCTTTTGGTCTACAATTGTCAAGTTTATAAACCTTGTATTCTGCATTAGAGGGTACTCAAATATTAAAAATAAATGTTTACCAATTAATATTTGTTTAATTTTATAATATTCTTTAAGGCAAAAACTGAATGTGGATATTTCCTGAAGTGGCAAATATCCGGATTAGGGCGTGGGATTGCCCTCTGGTAAAAGTTGTATATATCATATATTTGCAAGTATCATATTCATAAATGGCGATATAATACTTCCCGCAAATATATAATTATATGGTGTAACGCACAGTGCGACTCTGTAGAGTTTAGGTTTTTTGGAAAGACCGCCCAATTTTTTTTTGGTTGGTGATAGTAGATTATCCCCCTATTACATACCACTAGTTACCTAAATCGCAGCTGATCCTTCTTGGGAGATTTTTAACTCTTTCGATTTTTTAAGACATATTTTAAAGTATTTTTTAAAAATTTAACTAAAAATGGACCAAATTGGCTTACACATATGAAATATAAAAAAGACAATCAAAAAGCAAAAAATAAACATCACTATTTTCGAAAATTTTGAATAAAACAAAAATATATTCAATTTATTACACTTAAAATAATAAAAAATACATTATTTCAAACAAGTCCAAACAAAAACAAAAATTCAAACATTAAATTATATTCTTGATGAAGAAAATTCGGCAACTGCTTTGCGAAGTAATTTTCCGTATCGCGGACCATTAATGTCATTAATTTTGTATTTTTTCCAAATTAACAAAAACTCTCGATGAATAGACTCATCAGCTTGTTCAGACCACACACCTAACCCAGTTTCCAAAAATTGAACAGTCTCTACAAGATGGTTCAAAATCACATGTAATTTGAGGGTCTGCGAGACTCCTAGATCTTTTAATACTGATTTTAAAAGTGAAACTTCAGTCTTCAGTTCACTTAAGGTACACAACAGCTCTGAACCAAAACACTTTCCAACAATGCGATTCATTGTGTTGAAAACCATAACAAACGGTATAATATAAACTTCTTCCATGCTGCCTAATATATCTCTCGACTTTAAATATTCGGAATTTTTCAACAATTTTCTGCAGGCATTCCCTTCAAAAAGTTCTCCTTGGTAATTTTTCGTGACTAAGTGTAGCTTTTTAGGCCATTTTAATGCGTTTTCTTTGCCTAGTAGTGGTACCAGTCCTTTAAAAAATATATGATTAACAAATCCTTGCAAAAGGTGAAGTTCTGGAATAATACATTTCTCGATGATTTTAACGTCATCTTGTTCATCAAAAATGGCTTTATGTATAGTGCTAAAGGATTCGTTTGCACGTTTTAGTTTTTTTTTCAGAATTAAGTTAAATTTATTAAAATGTACTGTGTTGTCGTCATACGATCGCAGCTGTTTTATGTGGTGATTTTCACTGTATGATCGAAGTTCTTTTAACGAAATGTAGCAATAAGGACATGGGTAGGACGATGTTGCTGTCTGTAAGCCATTAATCATTAGAATTATTTTAAAGTCGGAAAGAAATTTAAAGGATATATTGTTTATTTTCACCAGATCAAAAAGTAAGTTGAGATTTTCGTATGTATCTTTGATGTTGGGAACCATACAGAGGATTATCAGTCTCTTAACATCGGTAAGTTTTCCTTTTTTTGCAGCGCTACCTCCATCTGTATACTTCGAACGCGATGAAATTTCATTCAGGACCACTTCATCTTCGAGATCTTCGGGAAATATGGAAAGGCATATTTTAAAAAACTGTTGCCCTCCATGGCACAAAACCTTGATATTTGGTGTACCAAACCCTTGCCTTCTTTCTAAAATTTCGTTTACCAGCTCACTTGCATCTGCATAAATAACTGTCCTGAGGTTTCAAGAAGTAAAGAACCTTCTTTATAGCATTGAAATAAAATGCGAGACCGACTTCTCCGCGATGTTCTGTATTGGCTGGGTATTGATTTTTATCCTGCCGATGTTCTGATAAAATTGGTAACTTTATCCATTTGCCTTCCAGAAAAACCAGCGTTTATCTGGAAGTTGCTTAATCGATCTGCAGAGAAAAAATGAGGCACATTTTTTGTTTTTGGATTTAAAATATTACTTGCTATGGAACCACCCGTTGACAGTTTAATAAAAACATTTTTATAATTGTTGGAAGAAGTAGAAGCATTTTCATTGTCAGATTCTATTTGTTTTTCTGTAATTTTCATTGTTGTAACTTTTTTTTTGACAATTTCGATCGCCAACCTCTTGTTGTTTGATAGGTGCTACCTCTAAAAGTTTTATTGCATTTTGATGGCTCTTATATGGTGTGCAAGGATGTTGAATACCTTTTCCTATAGCTTGTAGGTAAGTCTGGCAGATTTTCTGCTGTTTGTCCAATTTTTGTTTATTCTTTTTTGGTTTATGTCCCTTATTTCGTGCAACTGAACAAATGAAACAAGTGCAGTCGAACTGTTTGGAATTTCGAGTATTTTTCAAAACCATGTTTTTTTTTTCAAAATTTGGCATGAACGGAAGTTTTTTCTTAAAATTGCAATTTTTTCTTTTTGTCAGTACAAGGCGACACTTTACGCAAATTGATACTGGATACTTGTCATTTAAAACATCATAGTTTGGGTTTAATAACTCACGAATATGTTTTGCTAACACGTCAGAAACTTTAAACTTTGCGGGGCTGGTTTTTCCATATTTAATTTTAAAACCACAGGCTACGCAAACTTTCCTACGATTTTCTTCATGATCACAACGCTTTGTGGGATGAGCACTCATCTTAAAAAAATATTAGAAGAAAAAGCGTTACAAATTCCAACGAAAACTAAATAAAATAAGCAACAATTAAAACTGCGATTATTGTCCTATTATGATGTACGATTGACACTGACAGGTTTGTGCCTGCCATGGCAACCGCCATCCCAACAAGCGTGCGTTAAACTATTTGATTTGATATTAAAAAAAGAAACGATTGCACAAAAACAACCGAATCCGACGCGGTGAGTGCCAAGGCCGGCTTTTCTTAACTTATTTTGCCTTAGTTTAAAACTTGTATAGTATTTTATATTTTATAGTTTTCTTGTTATAGTATTATGGGTATAAAAACCGGTTTTAACTCCCGAAAATACTGAATAAATAAAAAAAAATAGAAAAACCTAAAAATTTCCCAAGAAGGATCAGCTGCGAATAGAAAAACCTACAAATTTCCCAAGAAGGATCAGTTCCGATTTAGGTAACTAGTAATATGTAGGTACTCGGGGGATAGTCTACTATCACCAACCAAAAAAAAAAAAAATTGGGCGGTCTTTCCAAAAAACCTAAACCAAACCAAAAAACAGAGCCGCACTGTGAACGAGTGTCTCTAAAAGACTATATTTTTGATATTTTGATCGCTATGAAACTTCAAGTACTACCTGCCACTGATATTCACTACCGAAACCTTAAATCGCTATTACGCTATATGAACGGTAGTAATTTCATATTTTCATCTGCTAGAATAGTCAAAGATAAAATTTGTTAAGTGGAGATAACAAATTTAATTGGATATATATTTGCTTTTAAAGATCGCGGATTTCTATACAGTAGAAATTATCATCGTTGTGGTTATGGTTAACCCAAACTATGTAAGAGAAGAGCTGCTTTCATATTTATCCTCAACTTCAATAAGCACGGTATACCTTTAATATTTTGGAAAGAAGTTAAGATGCTTATAAACTATTGATAACAGTGATAGACACATTATTTTCCATCGCTTGTCTTCCGATATGATTACATTGTAGTTTCTGAATCACCACATCCATCGATACGTTTTTAAAGCATAAAATTTTTTATCTTCAACCCGAGCCTGCTATCGCACCTCGATGCTTACTCATTCTGTTTTCCGTATCCATCGAATACGTTGAAAAAACGTGCTGTGTTTGTGTTTGTGAAATAAAATGTCGAAAAGAAGGGAAAATATATTGTCCAGTTCCTCGAGTAAGTGTTAATAAATTGTCTATATAGGACTAGGCCGGGGCCTAATATTTACGAACAAATATCTACGTACAATGATACAATGTACAGTTGATAAGTTGTATTGAGGTTTACGCTAAGCTCACTAATAATTACAACTAGACAATTTTAAATAATTAGAATAATTAAAAAACCTTGCATATAAGCCGAGGGCTTATTAAATTCATATTCATGCAGGTTTTCAGTAAGGCACACTACGTTGCTCAACCGAGAGAAATAGAGAATAAGGTACATAGACGAAGGCCTTGTAATATTTGCGTACGAATAGCACTCGATCAAAAAATTCGTCTTGCCGTGGGCATAGAAAAAGAATACGTCCAAGCCGAGGGCTTCGCAATACAAAAAATTCTTAATATTATTTTTATTATAAATTATTAATTGATTAAGCTTAGGGTCGAGGACCTAACTATTCGACTTCCCTACAAGAGTTAGTTACATTGAATTAGATAGTGCATAGGCCGAGGGCCTTATAATTTGCACTCCAACGAAAAATTCAGATTCAGTTAGATAGTGCATAGGCCGAGGGCCTTATAATTTGCATACAAATAGCACCCAATCGAAAAATTCTTGCCGAGGGCATAGGAAAAGAATAGGTTTAGGCCGAGGGCTTCGCAATACAAAACATTCTTAATATTATTTTTATTATAAATTATCAATTGATTAAGCCTAGGGTCGAGGACCTAACTATTCGACTTCCCCACAAAGAATTGGTTAGATGAAGTTAGATAGTCCATAGGCCGAGGGCCTATAATTTGCATACAAATAGCAATCAATCGAAAAATACTTGCCGAGGGCAGAGGAAAAGAATATGTTTAGGCCGAGGGCTTCGCAATACAAAACATTCTTAATATTACTTTTATTAAAATTATTAATTGATTAAGCTTAGGGTCGAGGACCTAACTATTCGACTTCCCTACAAAGAGTTAGGTAGATTGAGTTAGATAGTGCATAGGTCGAGGGCCTGATAATTTGCACTCAATCGAAAAATTCAGATTGAGTTAGATAGTGCATAGGCCGAGGGCCTTATAATTTGCATACAAATAGCACTCAATCGAAAAATTCTTGTGGAGGGCATAGAAAAAGGATAGGTCTAGGCCGAGGGCTTCGCAATAAAAAACATTCTTAATATTATTTTTATTATAAATTATTAATTGATTAAGCCTAGGGTCGAGGACCTACCTATTCGACTTCTCCACTAAAAGTTGGCTATTGACTTACTAAGAAGTGATCGTTTATTATGCCAACTCCAAACTTGTCACCGCCAAATGATAATCAGATACACTTGTGTGTATAATATTTCCCCTGCTTAGTGCTTATGCAGCAATATTCAATTCCAATAGGGACAAAAAACAGTATATATTTCTAATATGGTCGTGGACCTATTTAATTAAAATTGCTATCATGGACTGACTCCTTATTGTCTGCAAAATAGCTGTATATTTTACAGGGTGTTAGTTGTTTTGATTAAAATATCACCCGCAGACTATTGTCTGAAAAATAGCTGTATACTTTACAGACTGTTTGCTGTTTTGACTAAAATATTAGCCGCAGACTATTGTCTGCAACATAGCTGCATACCTTACAGGGTGTAAACCAAAACATATATGGCATTAAGGCCGTGGGCCATATTTTCTAAGGGATAGCCGTGGGCTATTCAGTAAATTCTATCATCACTTGAGCGATTAAAAGGCTGTGAGCCAACAGTATATATTTTAATATGGTCGTGGACCTATTTAATTAAGATTGGAATGTGCATAATGCTCCTAAATGGTTTAAGATTTATTATAAATACAGAAAAAGTCAGGTAATACCATCATAAAAACAATTTACCTAGGATACTTAGGACTTAATTCAGAGGACCGTGTCCTCGACCGTTTCTTTACCTCTTAAGAAAATGATTTCAACAAAAGAGGCAATTTAAAAAATATGTTAACAAGACAGGTACTACAATTCGAGATTTTGCAAAAATTATTGGTGTTTTGGTAGCAGCGACTCCTGCCGTTCCTCGGAGTCGTCATCGTATCAAAAGACAAGGGCGCGCAAAATTTAAAGCCTTAATAGGAAAGTCGTACAATGACAGAATATTAATTTCAAAAGATACAAAGCAAATTATTAGCTGGTGGATAGACAATCTAGAATATACTGTAAATATGAAGCCTAGTACGTTTTCATTGGAATTTTGTTTTTTTTTCTTATGCGTCTGATGCGTCTCCTACAGGCTATTGTAACGGCCAAAAAGGTCGCGAGTTTTGGGAAGAAGCCGACAAGTCTAAGCATATTAATTACCTTGAAATTAAAGTTGCTTTTCATGGCTTACAATTATTTACTAAATCAAATGAAAATATTGGAGTCTTACTTAGAATCGATAATAAGACGGCAATATCCTGCATTAATCGTGGGGGAAGCGTAAAATATCGAAATTTAACCAATATAACCTTTCAAATTTGAGGCTGGTGTGAACAAAACGTATAACACTCTTTTCATCTTATATCGCTTCAAAAGAAAAAAGGAAGCCGATAAGGCATCAAGATAAACTTCCGTTGAAACAGAATACGAACTAAACAAGCTGGTATATCAGAAAATAATAAGCGGTTAGATTTATTTGCAACTTATTATAATGCAAAATGCAATAAATATATTTCCTGGTTTCCGGATCCAACCTCCACAGCAGTCGATGCATTTACAATTTCTTGGCATGATGAGTATTTTTACGCTTTTCCCTTGTTTAGATAAATCTATACAGGATGAAGCCACCGGAATATTGGCAGTACCTGTGTGACTATTACAACCCTGGTATACCTTGTTTCTTAGTTTATTAGTTGGGAAACCGTTGACTTTTAAATCGAGTAAAAATTGGTTACTCTCTATAGAGACTCTCATCTCTTATACAGGAAAATTTTCCTGGTGGCAAGGAAACTGTCTGAGAAGCATTTCTTCAAAGAAGCATTTCCGGTCACGCCATCCCAATAATGTTTGCATCCATCTCAGAAGGAACATGGAAACAGTACAACGTTGTCATTTTAAAATTGGTTTACTTGTTCTTGTGTTGATAAAACACCAGCTTTTAGTATTTTTACTTTATGTATTTATAATAATGCAACGATATATAAAATATATCTAACAACAACACTCTCAACGTTATCCTACTGTCTAAACTGCTGCTAACTTAATAGTAATAACATAGGCGTACCTATAAATATTTTTTGTTAAAACAAATTATTGTTAATTAATATTTAACATACAACGCTTGTGTTAATAAGTAGGTATTATAATTTCTGTAACAGCAAAATTTCGATGTCTTTACTTATATTTTAAACATTTATCTGGACTTTTTAGTTCGCGAAGTAAACAAAGGAGCATCTTAGGTCTTGATAAGTACCTATAGATAACTTTATGTTTCACCGCCTAATAGGGATTAATTTATAATAAAAAGATTTTTGAAGGGAAGCTACAAGTTAAAGCCCCCTAAACCTAAATACGATTTTACATGGAACGTTGAACCTGCATTACTATATTTATCAACACTTTACCTTTTACAATCTCTATCACCTGATAAACTAATAAACGGCAACACTTATGGCACTAAGTTCAGCACATCGGATCCAAACTTTAAGCAAAATTACGATCGACAATAATAGAGACTCTACAGTCAAAATTGAAGATTTCGGAAAAAATTTAAACCTCAGCTCCCTATAAAAACCAGCCTATTTTCCGTATTTTCAAAAACCAGAATTACCTATTATGTGTCGCAAATTCTATAAAACAGTACATTAAAGTCACCGTGCACCTTCATTCCAATTATACATCCCTATTCTTAACTCTCAAAAAACCACATCACCACGCAATAACTCAAACCTTGAGTAGGTGGATCAACTTAATTTTTAAAAAACAGTGGTATGGTATAACCGTTAACGTCTTTACCGGATATAGTGTAAGACACGCCAGCACGTGAGCAGCCTTTAAGTTTGACGTAAACATAAATGTCATTAAGAATATAGCAGGGTAGAGTCCTATAAATCTGACACTTCTTCAGATTCTATACTCAACCTCTAGGTACGCCCAGTGACATATTTGCCAATACAATTTTAATTTTGAGTATATCTTAGCCCTCATAGGTAGCCTTTTAAGTATTCCGTTGCCTAAGGTTCAATATATAATATTTGTTTTCCTCTGATTGTATGTCAATAATATATGTTAAATAAAATATATTTATTTAAGTGGTTAAGGAATTTATAGGACAGACTTTTCATTGATTTTTTTTTCATACTTAAAAAAGAGTTGAATTGAACGACTTTGCTGCCTTAATTGTGTTTTTGGTGGTATTCTCAGGATTGGAGGTAGAATAATGCAAAATTGCACCATCTAGCTTTAAACAGCTACAATGTAATCATACCGCAAGACAAGCGATGGAAAATTGATAGATTAATCGAATACCTACTTACCTGTATGAAGATTAATCGTAATTTTCCGAGCTTGTCTTCCGATATGATTACAACCCTCCCAACCACATGCCCCTTAGGCGGGCAATTTTGCTCTAAAACATGAGTAAGCATCGAGTTGAAGATAAAAAAATGTATGCTTTAAAAACGTATCGATGGGTATGGTGATTCAGAAACTACAATGTGATCATATCGGAAGACAAGCTCGGAAAATTACGATTAATCTTCATACAGGTAAGTAGGTATTCGATTAATCTATCAATTTTTAGGTGTTTCTAATCATTAGAAACACGCAGTGGCGTGTGTAGACTTTAAGGTAGGGGGGGGGGGGACAGGGGCGACTTGTGGCTTTATCGTTAGGGGAGGGAAAAGCTCGCCCGCAGGCGTCGCCATGAAAAATTGTTGGGTTGCCACGCCCAAATTTTTTACTCAAAAGTCATTAAAAATCACACCTCGGGCAAACTTATTTTGATGGCGCATTGGCGATATTGCCAAAATAGGTATAAAATTGTAATTAAAAAAAATAAAGGGCGGATACTTCGGATACTTCTAAATTATCCTTCGCATCTCCGCCATCCCTCATTACACTTTGTAGTATACAACTTTTTCCCAATCGGTACAATTTTTAAAGAAGTTATCTAAAAACATGGTGATTCAGCCGACCCTGGCTAGCCGCTCGAGCTCATGCATCGCCTTGATGCGTCATTACAATTTTGTACCGGTCGGTGACAAGCAAGAATCCGTAAATCGGTTCTTTCTTTTGGTTTTAAGAAGAAAAATGCCTAGAAATCGTATTTTCAGTATAGTGAAGTGTTAGTGATACGTCTTGCTCGTAAAGGAGGCGAAAAAAGGGGGCAATATTCATCGGGAGAAGCGAATCAGGGGGTGAGTCCATATAAGATTATATGCCAAAATTTCAAATATACATAAATACCTGGTTATCTTAAATATATAAAAACAAAAATTAAATGTGCTCACTGCGATTTGAATTATACTAACAAACTGTTATTTATATACGAGGGCATGACAAAACATTGTTACATTTATTTGTCGTCTTTGCACAATTACACAGAATCAAACAATATATTCGGAATTGAAATATACTATATCGAAATGAATATAAGTAATAAGCAACAGTTAACGATACGAGCTATTCGGACCGTTCTCGAGTAATCTCGTCTAATCGTACACCCTACCAAAGAAATATACTATTCAATTACAAAAAGTGTTTACATAACACAATCAAAAGGAGGCAATATATACCGGTCTGCCTGCACATTTATTAATGTTTTACATAGAATAAAACGTTTATACCATATAAAGGAATATAAAAAGAGAAACAAATGGTTATAATGCCTTCGTATCATTCGTTTTTCGATATTTGATCCCCGTATGGGGCACATGTGGGACTATAAACTACAATTCGATTCGAAGCAAATATTGCAAAACAAAAAACAAAGCTATATTTAATTATGATCCACTGACTCATACTGCAGATCTATATGAAAATTTAAGAGTATGGCAATTACATAAGGTATTAAAATTTGAACAGAATAAACTTATTTACAGGATAATAAATAAAACTCAAAATTAAAATACTATCATAATATTTTCAAAGGATATTCATAGCCACAATACTAGAGAGTTTATAGGAAATCATACTGTTATTATTACCAAAATGCAATTATCCTCAATACCAGTGTTCAAAAACACTGTCTAGAGGAATAAGGACTATGTATATTGTAATTATTGCTATTACTGTATTAACAAATACTTTTCAAAAAAAAAAAATAAATAAAATAAAAAATTAAAATTTTGAGTAAGTCGAAGAGTGTCCTTTTCTCACGAAATTAACCTCTAAAAACTAGCCACAAAGGCAAGCTGACGCATAATTTACGAGCGACTAAATCCCAAGTTGGGTATTATTATAGCTTGCATGGCCCTCCGTTGGCTTTGCTCGCAACGGAGGCTCAATCAACAAGAACTAAAAGTGCTAACCAAAACTAACCCAAAATTAAGGGAAAAAGGCGGAATGTTATCGTTCGGCTTTGTCGAAGCAATGTAATACCGGAACGCATTATTTTTAAACAATTCGTGTTGACATGAGCCGTCCGGTGAGAGAAAAAATTGGAGTAAAAATTGCTTGCAGGAGATGTTAATAAATAATAATAATACCTATTTACAAATTCGCATTTGCAGATGAGAATAACTTTAACTAAAATTGGCCTTCACATTTGCAGATGTGAAGGGACCCCAACAGCCTCCACCCCAGTAGGTATAATATGTAAAAGTAGTTAGAGGCACACTATATCCCTACATTTGCCGATGTAAAGGATATATGTACTGACAAAAATAAAACGGTATAGTGCTATGTATTTGCAGATACAAAAACAAATAACCACCATACTATTGCAACCCTCTTACATAAAATCATTGCATTGGAGGTAGCGAATTATTACACTCTTGGTTTCTATTCAAAACAGAAATTACAGTATTTGCAGATACTGTAAATATGCTAAAAAATCGTTGCATTTGCAGATGCACTCGAAAGCATAACCAGGGTTAAGCAGCAAGCAAAAAGGTGAATAGTTCGTTGTATTAGCAGATACAATCGATCGTACCCACTGTCTGCAATTGCAGTTGCAGATAGTGAACATATTCATGAACCTATTTTTCTGTTCAAAAACAGAAATTGCAGCATTTGCAGATGCTGTAAATAGGCTAACAGATCGTTGCATTTGCAGATGCAATCGATATCATAAGTAGCAAAACCAAGGCAACTCTTTTGCATTTGCAAATGCATTAGAAGATCCTCTCACGCTAGCTGAGGAAATAACTTAGCCAAATCAAGACTTACCAACATCAGAAGCACCAGATGGTCCTGAACAAAGTAACGACCACTTAGCTGTGTAGGTGTAGGATAAAAAAAAAAAAAAAAAAAATACGACGAAATCATACCTGCGAGGCCAGAACTACATACTCAGATAGTTTAGATGGGACAATTACCTATTAAAAGAAATAAAAAAAAAACAAAAAAAAAAACAGTATGAAAGAGAAGTATCCACCAGCTGCCAACTGCAATGTCCTCAGACCATCAAAATTAAATCTCGAAGAGAGTACTAAATCCTGCCAAGACAACTACTGTATCAATTCCAGAAACAACTATAGTCCGTGGGATTAGTGCCTTAGCCCTCCCTTTCAATAATTTAATTAGCCAACCGTCTGAACTAGAATTATACGTTCAGAATTAGCAGAGAAAAAAGGTAAACAGTTCAATAATAGAGTGGGTACAGGATTATAAAATCCCTTTCAATAGGACACCACTCCGGTTAGCAAAGTAGAAGACTACATAGGACGGCAAAAAATTTAATTTCAAAATACGCATTCTTGGGGAAAACTGATCTCTTAAAGATGCATGTTTCCTTATCCCTATGCACAGTAGTCAAAAAAGTTGTTAAGATTCGTTTTTTGCAACGTACTATACCAATTTAATTGTGTTTCATATGGTTTATGTACAGCTCCATATCTTTTCACAAAACTGAAACCAGTTGTAAGATATGAAAAATTAAAGGGTATAAAAACTGTACTCTACTTAGACAATTGGCTAGTTATTGGTAATTCAAAAGACAATTGCTTAAAAGTATAAATAAAATTACATAAACATTACAAGATTTAGGTTTTATATAAAAAAAGCGTAGTTATTCCCCCTCAACCATGCTCACTTTTGGTGTTTATACAAGAGAAAAGGGACCTACTGGCAGAACAGTCTATTATCTTTACCCTGAAAAATACTTACTCACATCTCCTTGCGGAGAGAAACAACCATTGTGGAAGAAAATTTCTCTGGCTGTAGGGAAATTACGAAGTTTCCTGAGAAATTAAACTGATTATTTTTTATTGCAAACTATAGAACCGTTAAAAAAAAAAAAAAAAAAAAATCGATACGTATTTTTTTATTTCCGCTAAAGATGAATATTACAAGAGCTATACCAGTTTTTAGTTTTGTATATATAGATATACCATGCATGGTGTGACGTAACAATTCATGTGTATTATGACGTCATAAGCACATCTCAAGGCGTTGTATCTGCCTCATTTTTCGGCTTAGGGAAAAAAGAAAAAACATATGTTTACTTATTTTTCATGGGCTATCGAAATCAGCAGTAATAAAAAAAAAAAAAAAAAGAAAAAATTATGAAACTTCCTCATTGTCAGGAGAGCTTTTCTATAACAAAGCGTACCTAATGAAGCGATAAAAGTGATTATTTCTTCATTGACAGATAGCGCCCTCAAACAATACGGAAATACTTACAATAAATAGGGGAATTTCTGTTTTTCTAAGCGCCAACAAATATATAATAAAACCGTAAACTTATTCTTGAGCTCCTAAATATTCAATTGTCTTCGGAGTCATCCTACTCAAACAAAAGACGAAGCGGTTATAAAAAGTTTTCTCAATGGAACATTTAACATAAGACCCCCAAAATCAAAGTACTCAATTACTTGGGATTCCTACCCAGTTCTACAGCGCTTAAAGAGCATGTACCCTCACGAATTCTTAAATCTACAAATCTAACTTTAAAGCTAGTAACACTCTTAATACTAATAACGACACACAAATCACGGACAACCCGGAAGTAAAAATAGACAATATTTTTAAATATGAATACATAATTGAAATCAGATTCCCGGATAAAATAAAAGCAAGTGGCTTAAACAGGCTTCAACCTAAACTGCTGGCCATTTGCTTTCGAGCAACAAAAATTTCGCCTAAATTTAAAACTAAATATGTTCTTAACCAGAAATGATATCGATTTCTGGTTTTTAATAGTTAATAGATTTGCCCCTTAAGAGAAAATTTCCAATGTTGGATTTTTTTAATCTATCAAAATATTTAATATACAGGGTGTCAAAGAAGGCGATGATTTTTGCTCCAATTTCAATAGCATGTAACTTTCATAATAATTTTTTAAAATTTTGTCACTGTACATCAATTGAATCACTGGTCCATAGCAAAGAAAGTAATCTGTAAAATTTTTGATATCTGCTATATTTTAAGAGATACAGATTTTTTTGTAAAACCTTGTTTTTTTCAACTTTTTGGTAGTTAGACCACACTGTGCGTTGTATCGTGCACACTTTGTAAGTGATTATTATACCTTACGAAAAGCTTTTTTATGTTCAGTAAAAAAATTGTACCTAAATGTTGTGATGTGCAGTGGCGTACTTATAATCACTATCTGTCTATGGTTTACGAGATGGTTTATGAGTATCTCACAATTTTTCACGATTGTTTTGTAATGGAAAGTACTCGCTCGCAAAAACAAACACATCAAACCAGTGATATTTAATTTTCAGGGTTTTCAAAACAAGTTTAAGTTTAGGAATAGTGCTGTATTAGAAATAAATAAATAAAATTTTTCCAAAAATTAAATTAAAAAATTATAATTTTTTAAAAATTTTTTAGACACACTGTAAAATATACATGTAGATACAGTGCAATATTAAAAAATAAAGATAAAACTTGCTTAATCTTGAGGCGAGTACTTTCCAATACAAAACAATTGGGAAAAATTGTGAGATGCTAATAAACCATAGTATAAGTGATTATAAGTACGCCACTGCACATCACAACATTTAGGTACAATTTTTTTACTGAACATAAAAAAGCTTTTCGTAAGGTATAATGATAATCAGTTATAAAATTTGCACGATATAACGCACAGTGTGGTCTAGCTACCAAGAAGTTGAAAAAATCAAGGTTTTACAAAAAAATCAATATCTCTTAAAATATAGCAGATATCAAAAATTTGACAAACTACATTCTTTGCTATAAACCAGTGGTTTAATTGACATACAAAGACAAAATTTAAAAAAATTATTGTGAAAGTTACATGCTATTGAAATTGGAGCAAAAATCACAGTCTTCTTTCACACCCTGTATATAATATTTTTTAAATGTTTAATAAATATCCAATACTGGAAAGTTTTTCCTAAGGGATAAGTCTATTAATCATTAAAAACCGTAGGTCGATATTATGTCTGGTTAAGAAAATATTTAGTTTTAAATTTAGGCGAAATTTTCCTTGCTCGAAAGCAAATGGCCAGCAGTTTAGTTTGATATTACCTTATTTTATTAATCAACCTGAACTATGTATAGTCACACTATTAGAGACTTACATAGAACGCATAAAAGGAAAAAGGGTGCTACCAGTCAGTAAAAGGTGAATAGTTCGTTGTATTAGCAGATACAATCGATCGTACCCTCCACTGTCTGCAATTGCAGTTGCAGCTAGTGAACATACGTATTTTTTTGTTCAAAAACAGAAATTACGGCATTTGCAGATACTGTAAATATGCTAATAGATCGTTGCATTTGTAGATGCAATCGATACCACAAGTAGCAAAACCAAACAAAATGTAATACTCACTCACAAAAAGCCCTATCACCAAGAAAACAGTCAAACCATTAGCAGATGGGTCAACTTAATACTAAAAGCCAGCAGTATAAACACGGAAATCTTTGGGCACACAGCACGCGACACGGGGCAACTTCAGCAGCTCAAAGAATGGGAGTTACATTACAAACCATTCAGAAGACAGCTGGCACGACAGAAAAATCAAAAGTATTCTCGAAATTCTATAAAAAACTTGGCGTGGGTAATCCCATTGGATTGGCATCTTGTTTATTGAACCATAAACTCTAAGGAATCATATAAATATTAAGCTACAATTATAACTTACTTACCAACTTGTTATCATATTACATAAGAATATTGATATAGTATTAAAAATAAGTTAAAGGTTAATATCAGTTAAGCGTTAAACATGATATATGTACCTTCATGATGTGTGTTATTAAATCTAATGGTTATAAATTTGAATTTTGGTTTATAAAAAGGGCCTTACAAATCTAGGACTACAGAAAACTCGCAGTTTTCAGTTAATGTAGATTACATGCAAATACTTTAAACATCTACAAAGTGTAATGAGGGATGGCGGAGATGCGAAGGATAATTACAAGATCAATCGACTTACCTGTAAGGAAGATCGATCGGAATTATCGGAGCATCTCCGCCATCCCTCATTACAAACCCACCCAGTCTTTACCTTCTCCCTATCACCCCAAATGCAATGTAATCAAAAATCTCACGAACCAAAATTGTAATGACGCATCAAGGCGATGCATGAGCTCGAGCGGCTAGCCAGGGTCGGCTGAATCACCATGTTTTTAGATAACTTCTTTAAAAATTGTACCGATTGGGAAAAAGTTGTATACTACAAAGTGTAATGAGGGATGGCGGAGATGTTCGGATAATTCCGATCGATCTTCCTTACAGGTAAGTCGATTGATCTTGTAATTATTTCGCAAATTTCGAATCGATTCTTCGATATGGAATTATTCTC
>JAEQML010067004.1:0-19476 GCA_016904865.1 Pissodes strobi
AATTTAAAAACTTCTTGTATCTTGTTGGAATTACCTTAAAGCCATTTAATGCTGTAATATAGTTTTCTAGTTATCTTGCAAGTAGATATAAATTACCTTTCTATGCGAATGCTAAAAAATTGTTCGAAATTATTGTGCTTATTAGAGCAGATAAAATAGGCTGAAAATATAGCATAATATTAAGTAACCTAAATCATTAGGTTTTTTACCCCTGTTACGGTAATTGTCACAATTCGGTAACATGATTTTTCTTCCGAATTCGTTTATATATTTTCCTGTTATAAATAGCAAATGTTTAAGTTGCACCTAGTTTCAAGTTACTATTCAAAGCGGCCCGGTAACAACAGTATCAAAACTTCAAGGTTAATATGCGTTAAATTATAGATGTCAGTATCCATCACGTTCGTTTAAAATTTATTTTTCTTTTAAATATAATATTTGGTCATCATTCAGTTATTTTATCACAGAAATTAATATTATGATTATTTTTATACAAACACAGCAGTAGAAAAACTTATTCTACTATGTCAATTAATTATTTCAATTCGCCAGTTTGCACGATTTAAATCGGTCGCACCCCTTCGTGGCGAAAAAGTGAAATTATAGATGGTGTGGGCGAATGCATCTTTTGGCAAACTCCACTTTGACCACTGATTCTGAAAATTAAGTGATGGTCAGTTATCTTGTTTTTGGCCGTAACCATGGGAGTTTGAGGTAACCCGCCTATTTAAAATATTATTTCATTAGACCTGATATATTCAATTTTGGAACACCCTATTTCAATATAGAAAGAAAAAGAGAAAAATAGGTCATCAATTGAATTCGGGTTTTGCGAGGTTTTTTGGAAGAGATCCGAAAGCGTATCGCTCGTGAACGGAGGGTAGATAGTCAAAAACCGGGGCAGTGTACGGTTTATTTTGGGTTAATTGTTTTGCTTCTGTGATACAACATGTGATTACAGGTCGGTAAAATGAAAGTTATAATATTGATATTAACATAATTTGCACAAGTATTTCTTTAATTCTCATGTATAATTCATATTTGAGGGCATAACCTGTGTATATGTTTAATGAAATCGTTTTATGCTGTGAATAACTCTACCTTTAAATGAAAACGAAAATGTATTGTTTGCTGTCTTTTCGTGCCGGAATTTTGTTTTAGTATAACTGTGATTGCAAGTAAGAGCTTTTGTGAAATTACTTACATTTTCCTACCCTGACGGGTGAATATCCTAGTTATAAATGATATGATCATTCTAGAAATATTGGTCCTAAATTCAACTTTAGCTGGGTAGCCTCCGTAATCCAGGACCTCAGTACCCTCCGCGGCGTCTGGCTAACTAACACCCCTCTTCGGTAGTGTAGGGGTTATCACATCCACCTGACACACGCGGATATCTGGGGTTCGATTCCCGACCGGAGAGGTATCTTTTCAGTTTAAAGGTATGGTTACAAGTGTGGAACAACGAATTGTGGCACGGGAGACAGTAAATTAATTTTGAATATACTAATAAAGGTTATATAGCATAATTCAGTTTAGGAATTCAGATCGAGGGTTTCTCTGCCGTACTCTTCCCCCTCATGAATTTCAGGCTTAGTCTGGCACGTTTTTCTCTATTAATTTAGCACGTTTTCTCTAATAAATTAGGTGTATTAGGAATCTGTGGTTTAATTTACATGACGCACCTTTCCCTCAAATTTCCCGAATTTTGCTGACGTTGGACGTATTTCGAGTAAGTAAAATTGTGCAAGATATAATAACACAACGTAGGAATTGGTTATCTTTTTAATCTATTTTGACGGTCATTGGCAAAATAAAGACAAAGCACAACTTTACTTATGTCATTCAACTATGTTGAACAGGCCTGGGTATGTTATACTACAAGGTGTTTTGAGAAAAAAGGTTCTTTGTTCTCTTTATTTGTATTATTTTTGATCTTAGTTTCCTTTTTTTTATTTCAAATACAATTTGAGATAATGTAACGAAGGATAACATAACTAGGTTTACAATTCTGCAGAGTTTTATAAAAAATATATTGGAACAAACTGCTTCGCTCGTTGAATTGCATACAATTCTTCTCCGATTGTAATCGTATTTTAATCTCTTAAATCAAAGTTGACGCTTTGCGCAGTAGGCCGACGAGCAGTCTTTTAGCACACTTATAGCTAGTATATTTTTCCTATACCCATTGTGCCCTACATTGATGGTATATAGTTTTTAGCGGACTGATAGAATAGCCTTTAGTCTGAGTTTGAGGCTTCGCGAAGAAAGAAATAAGGCTTTTTTTCTACAAAAAAATGGCAGATGTTTAATTATGGATTATAGTTAAGCAAGCCAACTTATAGAACCAACTGTCTTTGCCTATAGGGTCTCTCCAGGTTCTGGTTGAGGAAAGCAAATTAGAGAAGTTATTAATTAAAGTACTCGACAAGTGTGGGAGTCTCTATGTACTTTTTTTTCAGCAGCGCTATATTATATGATTTTGTTAAAAGTTAGTTAGTTTGCAACCTGTGCGTATTTATTTTCAGCACAACTTTGGCTTTGACAAAAATAAGATCGTAGGTTTGCTTTTGTAACTTTTGCCAAATTTACTTTTATTGTTTCCTCATTTTGATTTTTTATATTACTATATAGTTAAGTTCCACCCTAATATATATGCTCATAGGTTTAATATTTGCTTTTCTAACTTTTGCCGAATTTACTTTTATTTTTCCTCATTTTGATTTTTTATATTGATTGAAAGACTTCTCATTCCCAACTTGATTTCTATAACTACCTTTCAATTGGGCAATCCATTATTAAATAGGTTTTCATTTTGTATATAATTTGCTTTTAAATATATTAAGTATTCATTTTATAATTGCTCAAAAACAAATTCTGAACAGAAGTTCTGTTCAAATTGGCGAAGGGAAATTAATTGATATTAAGCCAATTTTCCTTTTTGCGTGTTTTAGTATTTTCCAGCCTAAGAGATAGAGTGTTAATCCTAATTCTCTAATTATTACTCTCTCAATAATCCCAGACGCAGTCATTTAACCAGGACATTTTCCAGTGCCGCCACACGACAAATTTCAGGACACCAATCGACATCAACCTCCAGGAAGCGTGGAATACCTCCAAGGCAGTGAACTAGTGTACAGTGATTAGCAAAAATATTCTATCCTCATTTAATTTCCCATCTAAACTTTATCAGCGAAAGATTAAATTAAATCAATAGTAGGGATCCCCGGGTGGGGTGAAAAAAACCCTTAAAAATTCACCCTTAAAAAACTCACCCCCTAAAACTACCCTTAGGGGCGGTTAGGCTTTTTTGGCATGAAAGACGGATATATTGGATGCGGGGCAGATGGAGTAGGTCACGTGGAATTCCAGATTAAAAGGCACGGAACTGAATACGGAAAGGGGCCCCAATATGTAGGATTTAGGAGCGCAGGCTCTGATGATGCCTGAAGGGGACACACAATTTGAAGAGGGCGCAGGCGGCTAGTAGCGTGCTCAATGGAGTGTGATTCTAACCTCACTTTTGGCTTCGAACCCCGGGTTCGCTACTACTTAAACCCATAGGTGTGCAAAATTGTGCAAAATTAGTTGAACCTGGCAGCATCAAAATTTTTCAACTTTTTGACATCCGGGGGGGAAAAAAGCAAAAAAGTGTGCAAAATTTGAAAATGGGTGTGCAAAATTGTGGAAAAATTATGATGCGCCTATTTTTAAATTTTGCACACTTTTTTGGCGAAAGTTATGAGAAGTTAAAAAGTTGCAAGTTGAAAAAATTCAACTTTTTGAAAATTCGCATTTCTCCCCCCCCCCCCCGTATGTCAAAAAGTTGAAAAATTTAAAAATTTAAAAATTTTGATGCTGCTAGGTTCAACTAATTTTGCACAATATTGAACAGCTCTTTTCAAATTTTGCACACTATCATGTTTCCCCGTTTGTCAAAAAGTTGAAAAATCAAACAGCGCCAAAATTTTAACTTTTTGACAAACGGGAGGAAAAATGCAACATTTTAATACCTCATAACTCTCCCCAGAAAAGCGTGCAAAATTTGAAAATAGGTGTGCAAAATTGTGCAATTTAGAACCTAGCAGCATCAAAATTTTTTAAGTTTTTGACAAACGGTAGGAAAATGCAAATTTTTAACACCTGATAACTTTCTTCAGAGGTGTGTGCAAAGTTTAAAAATAGGTGTGCAAATTATTATGGTTGTTAATTGTCTCCTGATTCTACGTATTTCTTACATAAGAATTGTTCAATAAACATTACATAATTATTTTTGCTTTATTGAATTAGTGAGAGAAAAACGCGAGTGTTGGAAATGAATGAGGGAAAATGAGTGAAGGAAATGAAAGAGGGAAATGGGTGAGGGAAACGGACGCGGGAAGTAGACATAGGTAATGTGACACTTTTAAGCATATTGTTAGCCTGCTCCGAACCTATTTTCCCTGGGAAGATTTTTGTTTCTGATAAAATAAATACAAATTACTAACTAATAATAAAAATGCATAACTAGCATATAGATTTAAACTATATTCTAAATAACTCTTACCTGCATCAGTTCTTCACATATCATTTTATTTCGTATCCATAATTTGAAATATAGAGTTACACATAAAAAGTTCGTTATTCTGTTAACCTGGCACATTTCATCAATTTAGAACCAGTTATAAAGAAATGCATACAACTTCTTAAACAAGGTACACAACTTTTTAATAAAGGAGAAATTTCAAATCTGTTTTTCATTTAATCGCGAGTTCTTACAAATTCAATGCGATGAAATAATCCTAAGAGGCAAGAAGCAATTAAGATTTTGATTCAAGTCTTGCGAGAATATTTTTCTCCTATTTAGAGGCGACGCGGATAACGATAAAAAGATTGCGCTAAAGTTGTTTAAAATATAGAAAATTTAAATTAAAAGTACTTTATTAAAGAAAGTGCGGCTTGAAATAATCCGTGTAGCTCTTTTTATGCTACTATATTTAGACAATGTGTATGGTGCCAATACGAATTAAATTCAACTTGAATAGAGCCAGCTGTTCTGAAAGGCAGCTGCGTGTAAAGCTTTATAAATTTAGGCCTTTTCCAAATAAATTTTCCGACCTTAAAACCTAGTGTACGTTTTGTTGAGTTAGGCGATTCTAGCCCTGCGGTCGCAGTAAGTAAAGCTAATCAGATTTCAGTGCCATTACACCTTTCGAGAGAAACATTAAAATTGGATATTCGAACTTTATGCATTGCCGTTTTCATATATTGACGGGCCAAAGCCGCAACTCGCTAGCTAGAATTGTAAACTGGTCACAGTTTAAATGAAATTACGGCAGAGCACGCTGTTTCGTTGCATGCAACAATTTGGTATGGTTTGTTTGGCATTTAAATTACACTCAATGCAATGCGATGGAGGAAAGGAGTTTCTGAATATATTTGCATGGTTAAGGTCATACTCGGACGTGTATTAAATACAACCTGATTTCTAGTCGTCGCTTAATTCACTTGATATTTGTTACATTTTGATGGTAGACATAACTCTAGTTAGTTTCGAAATTGCATTTAATATCTCATCTAACTGTGGCCGTGATAACTGTCAAAACTTGAAACGGATATATTTATATTATATGCCGATCTATAGGAAATCGGACAATATATATATGTTGGATTGAAGGTGTGGTGGTGTAAAAAATCAGAATTATCCGAAGCTAACTATGGCTCTTAACCCAAACAAATATCGCAAAACCGAACATAAAATCTAATGTACGGTTTGTTGAGTTAGGCGATGCGACGGCAACAGTAAGTAAATTTAATCAAATTTTAAAGCCGCTATACCTTTCGAGTACAACATTAAAATTGGAAATTCAAACTTTATACATTGCCGTTTTCATCTATTGGTCGGCCAAAGCCGCAACTTGCATGCCAAAATTGTAAACTGGCCATAGTTAAAATGAACTAACAGTTGATCACGCTGTTTTGTTGCTTGGACAATTAGACATGGTTTGTTTGACATTTAATTTATAGATAAAGCAGTGCGATGGAGGACAAGAGTTTTTGAATATGTTTGAATGGTTGAGAGTTCTTACTTTGTTACAATTTTTTTAATGAAGTAAAATGAGTCAAATTAACTTATCAACAACAAGACTTAATAAGATACTCATGGTCTAGAGGTTGAAAATGTCTTGAAGCAATGGATATATTTTAATCTCCCTATGACAAAGTTCAGGTGGGAAATAATAGTGATATTATTGGTCGGTCAAAGCTGCAACTTGCATGCCAAAATTGTAAACTGCTCATAGTCAAGATCTGGAGAGGGTTCAAACCTGGGGCGACAGGAATTTCGCACAGTTCAATGTAGCAAAACCCCAAGCAGCCACGTTTACCAAGAAAGCCAATACGGTGGGCCTTGTTATCATTATGGCAGGACCGACCATTCCTTCATCCTTGTCAATCGGACTACTGGGTGTCTCGGTCAACAGCAATATGTCTTGGCATGACCACGTTGCTAACATCGCAAAATAAGCCTCGCAGAAGCTTGGTGCGCTATTTCGGAACAAAAAACTGTATACACTGCAGCAGCTACTCTTGCGCTACAAAGCGCAAATAAGACCGTGCTTAGAATATTGCTCACACATCTAGGGGTTAGTGTGCTTACCTAAGCACACCCAAAAGCTGCTGGATTCCTTTCAGAAGAGAGCTGTCCGCCTCGTCGGCGACCCAGAGTTGACCCGGGATCTGGATAGTCTAGAACACCGCAGACATGTAGCGGAGATATCCCTGTTTTACACATACTTTCCCCGCAGATGTGCCCACGCTTTGGCCCTCATCATCCCCCCAGCCACGCCTGCCAGACAGTCGCGACAGGCAAAAGCGTGCCCGTTTATTGTACAACTAGAGACACCTAGAACGTCGTTTTACAAGGACTTCTTGGTCTGGTGCACTGCAGTATTGTGGAACGCACTCCCAGGACATCTGTTTCCCCTTAATTATAAACTATTCAAGAACCATGTCAATCAACATATTCGCGCACACACCTCTCGTCGAATGCCATAGTATCTTTTTTTAGTGTGTGTACCAGTGTCATAAAAAAAAGTTAAAATGAACAGTTTTGCAAACTGTTTTGTTGCACGTGTAAAAGGTATGTTTTTTTTTAATTTATAGATAACACAGTAGGATTGAAGAAAAGAGTTTTTGAATATATTTGCATGGTTGAGGGTTCTTACTCTGCTACAATTTTTAGGAGACAATTTAACTTACCGAAAACAAAACCTATTAAGATACACCTGGTCTAAAGGTTCGGAGCATGCTATTCATATTAATTTCTAAGTACTGAAACTGCGCCAAGGTGTAACATAGAGGATTGAAAATTTTAAGAAGCAATGGATGTATTTTAATCTCCTTATAACAAAGCTCATATGGGCGATAAAATTGATATTATGGGTCAGCAAAAGCCGCAACTTGCATGCCAAAATTGTAACCAGGTTATGGGTAAATTGAACCAACAGTTGTGCACGCTGGCGCTGTTTTGTAGCTTGCACAATTAGGCACGATTGAATGATTGGCAATTTAACTTACCAAACACAAAACTTAAAAAACTTAATAAGATAATCATGGTCTAGAAGTTCGTAGCATGCTATTTGTATTTATTTCCAAGTAATGAAACTACGCTAAGGTGTAACATTAGGAATGAAAAATTTCAAGAAGCAATGGATATATTTTAATCTCCGTATGTCCAAGTTCGGATGGGAAAAAAAATTGATGTTATTGGTCGGTCAAAGCCGCAACTTGCATGCCAAAATTGTAAACTGGTCATAGTTGAGATGAACTATAAGTTTAGCACGCTGTTTTATTCCTTGCACAATTAGTCATAGTTTGTTTGGCATTGAATTTATAAATAAAACAATGCGATGAAGGAAAGGAGTTTTTGAATATAATTGAATTGTTAAGGGTTTTTACATTGTTACAATTTTTTTACATTAAAGAAATTTTTCAACTTACCAAAAACAAATCTTAGTAAGATTCTTATGGGCTAGAGGTTTGGTGCATGCTATTTATATGTATTTCCAAGTAATGAAGCTGCATGTAACATAAAGGACAGAAAAGTTCAAGAAATAATGGATGTGTTGCCTACCTCTGGAAGGAAATACATTTATTATAGAATATTCTTGGCGATCTATGTTTTACCACGTTCGAGTTTCTCCGTACGTCTTGAAAGTAGATGCCTGAGATTTATGCGGGCCTGAAATCTGTCCTATGATGTTACGGAAAGATATCCTAATTATGTGGCCAAGTATGGTGTCAAATTCATCAACCAGTACAAGACAGATAAAATGCTCATAAAGACTGTCAAATGTTCTGTCTCAATTTGGCGGGGGACGTTAGTCAATCTAGTTTCAACTTTTTAAAAGAAATAAATAAATAAACAGAGTAGAAGTAATCCCTAGTCTGTTACGATGGAAATTGATTAAACACGCACAAGAGAGTGTATTAATTTTAAATTGATTAATATATCCCTTTGCCGATTTGACCAAAACCTATATTCAAAGTTTGTTTTTTAACAGTTATGTTTTAAAGCAAGTATTATATAACATGAATATTTAATTAGTATTTGATTACCAAGTTGAAAAGTAATTATATAACAATCAAGTAATGAATAAAAGTGGTTTCAATTAATCTCTGAACAAATAAAGTGACATAAAAATAAAGACTAATTCGAAATTAACAAACAAATTACTAAACCAAATATTAAACCTATGACTTTGCTTCCGACAAGACAAAAAGTTTTCTTGAGAAGATGCTGTTTAAATATCGAGAAAAAAAAATTAATACGGGTATGTTTAAGAATAACTAAGATCATGTCCAACAAAACCATAAATACCGGCAATACATTGCGACACTTAAAGAAGCTATGCAGGGTCACTTCCATCAATTACGAACTTTTCTCCTTTCCTTAACCAGAACCTAAATTCATCCTATAGGCAAAGACTGTTAGTTCTACTAACGGAAATGCTTAACTTATTACAATATTATTTTATTTTATTACTATGATTCTAACAAAAAGCCAATTAGTTACTATAAAGGTTTACCTATAAAATAATGCACTTTCTTTTTAATTATTACTTTAATGTACTAAAAATATAAAGTGAAAGATAAACTCAATGTGATAGGTTCGGAGCATGTTGTTTAAAATTGATTTCCGGGTGAAGTTGTAGTGAAAAGGTGCAAAATGAAAGATTAGAAATTTCAAAATACAATAATTATTCTATTTAGATTTCTTTCTAACAAATAAAAGTTGACATTTAAGATTCTATTGAATTTTCATGGAGATATCTGCCCTTTAATCACCTTATGGTTCCTCCGAGCTTACTGGAGAGTGTTACTGAAAGTTGCTGTAGTGCCTAGGATCAGTCCTTTGACGTCACTGGAAGCTGTCCTGGTAAGGCGAGTGCGTGTGGACTCAGTAGCATGAAAAAAAACCAGTACAAGGCAGTTAAAGAATTCACCAGGAATGTTGTTATAACTCTGTTTCAATTTGGCGGAGAGCTTCGCTTGTCTTAGCCTAGGTTTTTAATATTAGAAATTGATAAGAGATAGCTAGAAATAATTCTTATCAATTGGCAATGCTGAAAAATGCCAAAACAAGCTGAAGGATAATTTTGATATTTAATTAATTATGCCTCCGCCAATTTGCACAGAATTGTTTTTGTAAACTACTATGTCTTCAAACAGATTTAAAATAATAAATAAAATAAATAGCTACCTAAGCTGAGAAATATTGGCATGAACAGTATTTCAATTAAGTGAAAAAATGATAATAAAAATAAGGCAAAAAACAAAAGTGAAATCAATTAATTTAAACAGGTAATCAGGATTCAATTATTGACTGAAAGCTACTTTCTAACTCAAAAATCAGCTTAATTCAAAAATAAAGATAATGACAAATTTAAATAGAAATAAAGAAACAACGCAATTGTGACCACGGTCAAGAAGGGCTTGGGAAGGTGCTCTTTATATATCTGAAGTAACGATAAATTATTTATATAGGTTGAACAACAACTAATTAAGCTTAACTCTAATCCCACAGATAACTACAATAATAAGCGATACTAGAGATAATTGGACCGGCTCTCCTACGCTATAAATAATTTTGGTTATTAACTTCTAAAAATGGCAACTCCCAGAACCTAAATATGGACCTTATAGGCGAGTATGATCGACTCTATCAGTTGGGTTGCTAAACTAAAATCGAAATTTAATAACTCCTTTTTATTTTGTAGGATCGTCCTTTCTTCTCTTTTCAAAAAGCCTTAAGCTCTAAAAACTAACACTTCATATGCAGACACTGTAACAGACAACGCTTGTCCATATACTGCCCTAAATATCGGTTTAACGCACGCGATTTACCGAATAAAATCAGATACCTATAAACGGGATATAAGATATTCACGTATAACTGGCCGGTGCTAATTCACAAATTATTATCTGTAATGTAACACGCAAATTAAAAGCTAAGCAGTTTTATTCTCCCTACAGACTTTTAGATATAAGAAAACTTGAAATAAAATATGCAAACAACGCAAGAAATGAAGAAAATTAAAAGCCTACCTTCTCAGCCTTCTCGATTTGGTCGCCAAAACAAGATAATCTCAATTCTTGTCCTACCTTTCAATTAGAATCACTTCTCGAAAAAAAATTGCACAGACGCGCAGTCGTCACAAATGCTTTACTCTTCTACCGTACGAAGCGACCGATCTCAAGCATAAAATATGAGCTGTATATTTGAAATTATTTAATTTTTTAATAATATATTCTACTACTGTAATTTATGTAAATTAAACCCATAATATTAATTTTCATTTTACATTAACTAAATAATAATTATCGACTGACATATTTAAACGATAAAATATAGTTTTAAATAAACTTGATGGGCAACATATGAATTCATTATTTATTAATATTTTCATACTGTTTATTGCGGAATTTTTCACACTGATGTTACCAGATCGGTCCAGACAGTAATTTAAAATAGATTGAAGACGAAAAGTTATTATTTTAAACCAACAATAAATAAAAGGAAATTCGGGACAACCTGATGTTACGAAATTGTTAAAACTACCGTAACAAACTATGTTGGGGTTTGGAACCTTCGGCAAAATGCACTACAACGAAGTTTTATTCACAATACCGAAACAGAATTATTCGATTCGATGCGATATCAGGAGATAATTAAAAAAATGGCTTTATTGAATCATTCCTTCCCCACACAATATTATACGTTTAAAAAATATATATAACAAAACTCAAAGAATAACAAAGAAAAATTAACGGTACCTTCTCAAAACAAAGAGCCTAAACTCAACTAACCAAATTTAAAATTACCTTGTTTTGCTGTGATGGTTATCTTCTTTTCTTACATGAATCTAAAAAGAAACATATTTGCGCTTATTAATACTTGGCAAACGTCAAAATTAGCGAAATGTGAGTTATTTTCTATAAAAAATATATTTTTGTAGGGTTATAATATCTAAATGAGACAAGTAAATTTTGGTTGGAAGATTGTGAAGATGACCAAAATCTTGCCAAACCTTAAAGGAGCTTTGTTGAAGAGTGTTGTAGTATAAACAAGAAGGATACTAGAGTTATACTATCTGATTGTAAGAAAGTCAATTTCTAATTCTAAAAATGACATCTTTTGAGTTTAGTCATGTTTTTTCATAAATTCGTTTAAAACTTGAAACTTATTCTTAAGAGTTAAAAGACGTTTAAAAATAGGTAATCAATGATCAAGCAAAGAGGTTGGCTTAAATAGCATATTCAGTGCCTTTATATATATACTAGTAAAGGTAGATGGCACTCGCCTGCTGAAATATAAACACAAAATAAAACGTTATATTTTAAAATTTCACAGCAAAAAAATTGTGTAGGTATGACGAAAAATTTAAGGAACCACAATAGAGCCGATTATGAATATCAAAACTGCTTAAATTGAAAGAAATTCATGCTGGTTACATTACACACCAGTCAAGAAAATTAGACGCAATGTGGCGGCTCTAACCACGTGATCGGTTTAGCCAATGAAAAATGAGACAAATTATTGTCGTCCCTGTCCCTTATGAAGTCACTACAGTCCAATTCACACTGCCTTACTTATTGAAATTAATTGACATATTAAAACACACTTTTCTATTGCTGCGTTTGTATAAAGATAATCGTAATACTAACACTTTTTTTTTAAATAACCAAACAATTATCATATAATATATTTAAGAGAAAATGAATTTCAAACAAACCTGATAAGCACTGACATCTATTATTTGTATAGAAAATTTAAAAATACAGCATGATTGAAATTCGACAGTACAACGTGTACTATAATTATGTCGAGTTTTTATAGTTTTCTAACCTCTGTAGCTTGAATATTTGACACTGTTTTTACGGGTTCGATTCAAATAGTAACTTTATACTATAAAAAAATAGGTGCTATTAATTCTAATAGGAATAAACATAAGTGAACTGGGAACAAAAATCATGTTACGGAATTCTTAAAATTACCGTAACAGCTTGTGTAAGTATCAAATAAATTATAACTTTGTATTACATTTCCAATATAAATATTTACTTAATTCCTGTCGCATTTTGCTAGTTCCACTACTGAATCAAATGTCTCTTATAAACGAAATTTACAGTTAAACTATCACATATGATTTTAATAAACTCTAGGTCAGCATGCACACAACTACTATTATACCACACTTAGGATCCACGCATTGCAACACCATTATTCTTCCGATTATTTAGTATTTCTATAAACGCAGACGTGTTGCTTTGAAAAGCAGCTATGCATCTTCGGTTCTAGTTGAACAGTAAGAAGATTATCGAAAGCGGGCTCACCTTTATATTCCGTCACGGCTTTCGTATCTTGCTTACATTGTCACCCGGTATCGGTACATACAATTTAAACTGGAGAGAGTTCCTTATGCGAACAGTATATCTTGCCTGAAAATCCTCTTTCTTACATTGTCGTTTAAATTTGTTGTTATTTGCCATCAGCGCATGACATATTGAATAAAATGTATAGATCCAAATGATTGCAACAAAACTAAATGATAAATGTAGAGCTTCTTATTCAAAGATGTGCTCTAAGGCATAGAACATCACAAGATCATAAATTATGCGTCAATAATACGATTGCAATTGTAAGTGCTAAGTGTGGAATAAATAATATTTCATTATATATCACCGAAAATAAATCGAGATAAGCCCAAGTATAAAGCCGCCACTATCGGCTGTAATTATCTCTAGTTAATATACGAAACATTTCGGAACGTGGCAATGACCATCTGTTTCGTTACAAATGATATGCCCGGCCAAATTGTCGACCTTTGTAGTATCTGAGGCTTAATTGTGGTAACTGCGTGCCCTTTACATGTGATTTCATGCGGGCCTTTTAATTGACTACCGCGATTACGAATTATACTAATTATAATTTTGTTCCTATTTAAGTGACCCTTCGGACATAGGCGCAAATTAAATTGCATCATTTAAGCCTGGGCCAGGAGTTAGGAGTTGAAATTAGCATAATTTCAAAACACGTCCTCTTAATATTTAACATAAAACTTTCAGTATTTTGGTGGTGCGTCCGTTTGAGCTATCAGTTACACACTTTCTAAAAAGGTTTGTCAATAGCCAACATTGTCTGCCGAAAGAGCCCCACACACGCTCAGACTTTTATTCCGGTGGACTGCTCAACCAGTTCACACAGGTCTGGTCTGAATTAAGAGTTTATCACACTGCCACCTTTCACATTTATTTATCGAAATTTCTTAGTATAAATTTCTCATCGCATTTGTGAATTAAATGATTAGCCATAACTGATGACAATTAAGATATTATTTATTTATTGTCGATTTGAGTGCTAGGAACTTGACTAAGGCTTTTAAAAATTCTGTTTCGGAAATATTTCATTAACCTGTGCTAAGCAATTTACCAGTTTAATTATGATGAAGCATCATTGAAAAAAGCTTTAAAGCAAAATATAACAAATCTGGTAGAAACTTTGTGAAAACTCTCTCACTTTGTCAAATTAATGTGTATGTTCATGCGTGAGACTTTCCATAAAAAGGCCACTTCATATCAATATATTATTTCTAAGCTACAATTTTATACAAAAACTTTCATCCAGCACAATCTAAAAGCTTCTGATTCCATATTTTTGCTAAAAGCCAGCGTTTTACGCTAACGATTATGGATGATTTTAAATAGCAGCTAATTACTATGTCTAGGTCTCGAACAATGGATGAATACAATTCACTAGTCTACTTGAGCGAGATTATGAAAGTTCTAATTTGGATAGAGAGCTTTTCTTTCCTTTCGAATGAATGGGCTGTTTAACTAGCTTCCGGCGAGGTCTTGAAAATGTACTATTGTGTTAAATTAAACCAACTAGCTGGCTATGAGAAAAAGTGTTACAGATAAATAAGGGAGATCAAGCAAGTTTTATTTTAATATAATTAGGGAGAATAGCAGCAGAAAACTAATTGGAGAAGTATGTTTATTTTGTTTGATATAGTGTACTAAGGTATTTTTTAAATTAATTTCATTAACTGTATATTTGAAATCCAATTTAATATACAATAAGGTTAGGGTGTCTTTAGTAGACATATGACATATTACCAATAAATACATCATTTCACATCCCACTAATCAGATTCAGATGCGCTGCTTCCCAGAGCTTGCCCGGACAACGTAAAACAACGATGACACAATAAATAAGCCGCGTATCCATTTCATTAATTTTACAACGTGGCATTAAAACAGGACGTAGAAACGGCTATTCCTAATGACCGCTTTAATCGGGTCTGTTTTCCAGTCTGAAGACCGCGCCTACTACGACAGATTACACCGGCCAACCAATGCGCATAAAGGCTAATAACATGCTTTACATTTTGGTACTCGTTAGGTAATTTGAGCTAAAGCTGTAACTTGATTCGGTTATATCCTCAAGTGCTTTATATCTCAACATGTCCTAATGGGGTTGTTTCTGTGTTTAGGTCTTTTATCTATAGTAGAGCATAAATATCGGACAAAAATTCTCTTAATTCAGATGTAAATCGAAACATGAGATTTATGAAAAGTAAGTAGCACAGAGTACATTTAAACCATACATTTGCATGGATATCGATAACAATACATACAATTTTTCATATAAAAATAAGTGTACTATACATATTGCGGCGATCCGAACAATAATATTCAGAATATTAGCTACCAGCTGCTAGGGAGACGAAGAAAAAAATAAGTCGCTGAGAAAACAATACGCGAAATAGACTCTATTTTTATGTTCTGCATTGTTAAGTTGAATTTTCAACACATCATTCCAAATTAGAAATCAGTTTATTATTATATAGTCCAAAGTGTCGAAACCCTACAATGTAACAATACACTTATAGAAATAAATTTTTATGTGCAAGAACAAATACTACGATATTCATCATCTAATTGAAACAAGATGTAAATGGACATCCAGAATCTTAAAACATCTTGGGCTATTCAAAAATTCTTTTAGGACACAGCGAGACAACATCCCAGAACAGACAAACAGCGGCGACACAAAAGGGCAATTTAAAGATGGAAGACAAGGGAGCAATCAAGAGATCGCCTGCGGTCCCGCTTTTATTTTTCTTGGGATATTTCCTATGTTATGGACTAAGAGGTAGCATGAGTAATTATTATGAACTAAGCGAAGCTTCGTTTAATTCATTCCTATTTTTACAAATTGTATGAATCGCGGCATGTCTAGCGGCTGAATCATAACAGTACCTTAGTTTGTCACATATGTGTATCATTTGAGCGGCGTTAAACATGCGAAATTAGCATTTTTAAATATTTGCATATTCGTTTTAAAATACTTGATGTTAATCCAATTTTAGCATGGTATAGTCCTACGGATTCAACACTCTTAGACAGGTATTTTATAAGGAAGGATACCCTACCTACCCCACTGTCACGTTTTTGACGTGCGCCATGCCTTGGATGGCGTGTGGGGTCTCATGTAGCGACATCAGGTGATATGAGATGCTAAAGAAGACTCTTCGATAAAAACAAAAATAATGTATTTGGGTCAAAGACTTAATCAATTTAGACTGTACTCGATTACTAGAATACGCATGTCTTTTTGGTTGAGGTATACGTTCAATTATTTATAGGTCTTGATCGCTGCTTTACCATAAAGCTTTTCAAGAATTGTGTTGTGTTTTCTTTATGGTTAGCTTTTGTTACGCTTTTTCTTTATTTCCAATTATTAGGCGTGATACCTTTACGCCAAACATTAGAGGAAATTGATTAAAATCAAGAAATTAAGACCCTAAGCACAATATGTCGAAGAGTAGGGTTGGGTTATTTATATAAGGCGTCAGTGACTTAAAGACGGCTTAAGTGAGAGAGTCCCTACGTTGTTGGAAAGGGAAGCTCATTTTGGCATAAGCTTCGCGGAACAAAATTAAGAAATTTAAAGTAACAAAATCGGCGGTGGCCGCCAGAAATTTACTAATGAAATGAACGAACAATAAAATCAGAAAAAGTTAAGTCAAATTAGGATAATAAAAAATAGATCAAGGTAATTAATTTTCTTTTACTTTATGACAGTGGCACACACACTAAAGGGATATCCTATGGCACTCAACGAGCGATGTGTGCGCGAAGATTTTCATTAATACTAATTAATAATTCCGAAAGTTAAATCGAGTCAATATAGAAGCAAATAAAGTCAAAGTCAAAAGATAGCTTTAATGCCACAATAACAATATAAAGTTGTTTACAAAGCCATTACGAAAATAGAATTTAAAATTACAAAGAATATAAAGTTCATAAAAGTCTATTAAAATCAAAATTAAGATTAAGAATAAGCTAAAACTAGATTAGGAATTAAAAGTAGTTCACAAAGCAACAAAAATGATAAAAGAGAAAGACAAAGAAAAGAAAATGAAAAGCAAAAGTGCAAATGGAACAGATAAAGACAAAAAAAAACTAAACTACATTTAATTTAAAGAGTCATTATAAAATTCTCTGAAACTGTAATTTGCCTTATCAGCCAAAAACTTCTTTGTTTGCCTCCTAAACCCTTTATCACATTGCTCTCTTAGGCTTATAGGAAGATGATTAAAAATTGTTTTGCCTCCGTCTATAAGGGAACTTTTAGTTTGTTCCGAATGCGGGATAGGTAATCTGAGAGTAGAAGTCTGGCGGGTACTGTAAGGACCATTCAAAGACAACTCGCTTCTATATTTCCTAAAGATTAGGTAGGCTGTTTCCAAGATAAACAGAAACATAATGTCAAGATTACCTGTCTCAAAATTAGGGGCGGCAGGAATCACGAACCTTGGCTCCCGATAAATATCGAATTGCTCTTTTTTGCAACAGAAATACTGAATAGAAAAGGTACTCAGCACAAGAGCCCCAAAAACAAATGCCATATTGGAGGTGGGACTTAGTTAAAGCAAAGTATGCAGCCCTGGCAAAGGAGACGTCTAAGTTATTTGATATAATCCTCAAGGCATAACAACTAGATAAGATTTTATTGCACACATTCAAAATGTGGTTCACAAATTTAAGCGAGCTGTCAATTATAAGCCCAAGAATTTTTTAAAACTGGGAGCAGCAATAGTTTAATTTTCTAGATAAACGTTGCCCATGACACATTTGAAATTTAAAATTTTGCCTTTCTGTATATTAAAAGTTATTAAATTTGTGTCACACCATTTTTTTAACAGATCTGATTGCACATTTTCATTCAATCTGTCAAGAACCGAAACATGTCAGAGAACGGTTATGTCATTTGCGAATATCGTGAATTTTCCCACTACTGAAAGTTATGGCAGATCATTAACATAAATCAAGAAAAGCAGTGGCCCCAGTACAGAGCCCTGCGGAACTGCGGTATTGATATATCTAGTCCTCCCGAGCTGGTATTATTTAACCTAACCGCTTGCGCACGCCCTAACAAATAAGAATGAAACTACTCCAAGGCTGCCTCCCTAAATCCATACACCTCCAACTGCCACAGCAGTATTCTGTGATCTACGCAATCAAATGCCTTTGACAAATCACAGAAGACCGCTGCGGCAGCCTTACCGGCGTTCAGTTGGTTGAACAGCTGTTCCAAAAAGTTAAAAATTGCGTCACTCGTACTTGACAATGCTGGTGACTGTCGAAAACGAAACGGCTGAGTACTCAACAACCCAAGCCCACTCAAAAACGGAATCATCCTCACCTTGACCAGCCTCTCTACTACCTTAGCCAAAGTAGGCAACAGTACCATTGGCCGAAAGTTTGATGGATTGTTGTGGTCCTCTCCCTTGTAAACTATAACCACAGTTTTTTAAAAATAGGTTGAAAAAAATCCTGACAAAAATGAGGTATTTATGGCCTCAGAAAAAGCATGTAAAGCACCAAGAGGTAAGGCCAGAAAAATCCTCAAAGAAAGTTCATCCCAGCCTGATGCATTGTTATTTGCAAATAAGCTTTTAACTTTATCTGCAGTAGTGGGAGAGAAATTTTCCCAAATACTTCCTGGGGTCGTCTCCTTGTGAAATATTATTGGAGAATTTGGGGGCAATATTGCAATAAAATGAATTAAGGTCATTGGCATTTAAGGTACTTGATGTGGTTGTATAGCCAACTAACTCATTGTATTGTGTAGTTTTATAAAGTAATATTGGAAACTTGTAATAATTTTGAGTTAATAAATGTCTTTATTATTATTATTATTATTATTATTATTATTATTATTATTATTATTATTATTATTATTATTATTAATAGTATTTTTACCCCTTAATTCATTGACGACTCTCCCGGATCCCTTCGACTTGTTTGCAGAATTTTTAATTCTATATTGAAAATAAGATTTCTTGGCAAGCCATATAGTGCTTCTGTAGATCCAGCGATAATTTTTAAAACAATCTAAGAAATAAGACTTGTTCATTGAATATTTCCTTATGTAATGAAGAGAACGCATATTTTTCCCAGAAACATGCAAACCCTTTGTGTGCCAAGATTTTCGTTTCTTTTTTTTATATTGACTGTAGGAAAAGCCAAATTAAATTTCTTATGTACAAGTGAGTGGAATCGTTCCAATGGGCTGTTGGTGGCTGAAAGTCTACGCCGTCATACATTAGGTGCAGAAGCAATAACAGTGGTAGAAACAAAATATGGCCTCGTGATCAGATAAACCGGCATTAATGGATGTGCATTTAAGCTGATCTTAACTAAAATTTGTACATACATAATCTAAAGTTGAAGAAGATAACGCTGTGAACCGGGTTAGCCCATCCATCTTCATTTCAAGATTAAATGAGTTCAACAGACCACACAGGGACCGACTGTATCTATCGGATTTGTTCAAGAAATTTACATTCAAATCGCCAGTCAAGACCAAAAATCGATTCAATTATTGAGGCTAGTATTAATAGAATAGTACTAAAACAGAGTTTT
>JAEQML010067005.1:0-19473 GCA_016904865.1 Pissodes strobi
TTTTCAGATACTAAGAAATGCCCTTTCGCTCGTTTTTTTGGTGGAGATTATGTTGCATTATGTTCCATGCTTCCAAAAAATAATTGAAATCCCAAAATAAAATGCAAAAATAGCGCTATACGAATCACACCACACTGTTACAAACGAACCACAACAGTTAAATGCGCTCCACTATGAAAAAAAATGCTTTATAGCCTAGCTGTTTTAAAAATTCTTCGATGGATGGAGCGAAAATTGTCTTCGTCTGTATATACAAAATAATAATCGTCCTTTTTTCTTAAGAACTCATTAACAGCGCTGCCTGGTTTGTTCATAATCTCTAATATTTCTCGTATGCAGTGACGAACCATTTTGCTTGTTTTAAAAGCCGTCACTTTTTGCCAATTTTTATTCTGTTTCAATAATTTTCCTTGTTCCGAAATCCAAATGTTCATCGTCATTATCTGAGATATCGTCTTCTTCTCTTCCTTGCTGCTTATTAGTTTCCACCCCGCAGACTTCTTCATATCAAACGGATTTTCCAGGATTTACTTTGAGCATTTTTTTCTTTTGCTCTTTATTGTATTTGATGCATTCCTCGTTTCTTTCAAAAAGTGGATGACTGTGTTCTTGTATAATGGATTCCTTTGAGACCCAGAAAGCGATCCAATGGGAGTATTCCTGTGGCGTTGAACGCACTGTCGTTTTAACATGATAAATTTTTCTAAAATTATTACATAATAGAAAGTTTTAGATTGTCATTTTGATGACAAAACGTTTGGTTAAAGTGTGGCTAAACAAATAAGAGAAGCACGAAAATTTTAAAAATAGTGAAACACCACAGATACTTGAATTTTCCTCAATATATCCGTATGAAAAATGTTTCAATATATTTTTTGCAAAATCGTTACATAATAGACTTTTTGATTGTCATTTTGATGTCGAAATGATGAATGATAGTGTTTTACGTACGGTGCTTAAACGCCAATTTTTCAAACACACATGCGTAAAATGAAAATAAATTTTTTCATAAGTTTCGACTTTTGCGGAATCAACGTGCATGGTGCAGCTTGTGCTTCAATTTCTATTTCAAGATATTCAGAATCCTTGGAATCTACCTTGTAATCACACATTTTCTACTTTAAAACGAATTAGTATTTTGGCAACTCATCTGACAACTTGAAACATTCAAACAAAACTTGTTTGTATACTTCTAATAATAGCTACCAGTGCTTAGCAGCAATAATATAGCGATTTAATGTCGCAAAATGGACGAAATTATTATTAAATTTTCTTATCCGAAAACAAGTCTACAAATAATCTTGCTCGATACATGTTGCGAAATAAGTGTTTTAAGCACTCGACGTGTTGACAATATTTACGTCGCGTGCTTAAAACACTCTTGTTTCGGTTCTTGCATGGATAATGGCTATTTTCTATTTTACATTGATATTTAATAGGCATAACCCAACCTAACCCAAACTAACCTAAAGGCGTTTCGTAATAAGAATATTTCGACACCCATCTTTATATACTTAACGTAGGTAATGGTAATAGAATTAGACTTTCAGCTTAAGTATGTGTTTTACGTTAATATAAAGAAAATTAGGGATAGAATAAGAGCGTGATTTTAAATTATTTTTACATTCAAATTTGTTATACCAACCTTGCAATGTTAAAATCTTTCACGAGAACATTTTCATAAAAAAATTATAAAGTAGTTTTTTTATAAGGCTACTAAAAGGCATCTTATTAAACTTGTGCTCTAATATAATATTTTTGTTATATTACATACTATTTATTTCTACGGTTTCGGAAACACCCTTTATATTTCTTGGAAATTTTTTATGTTTCGCCTAAGTTCACATCAAAAATATATTACTGACTGTTTTCCGAATTAACCAAAAACAAATTGTATCGGAAGTGAATACTTCACACTCCACATGGAATAACGAAAACGTGGTAAGAAACGTTTTGAAATTTATTATTTTACACAATAACAGGATTTTATTTAGTCGCATTTACTTTCAGGTGACTCCAATGTCTGAAATCAATTGACATTTTAACAGTCCTTCCCCTTTAAAAAAAAAACCAAATCTCTGCATTTGATGGCTCTTTCAGAAATTCTATGGCATTTTTCGACCTGTCACCACCAAATACACTTCACATCATCCCCTAATACAAATTCACCCCTGAAAACATTCTCTTAATCGCTTTTCAGGCAACGACCAATGGAGGACCAAGCATGAAAATCTCATTAGCAGAGCTCATGCGATTGGTTCAAAGGTCCAGGGTGTACACCCTCTAAGAGCTTTAATCGATATTTCTGTATGGGAAATCAGTTATGCAATAAGCGGTCTTAACTGTATTATATCATAAGGATTATTTTGCTGTGAATTGCGAATTAAATCACAAAAATCAGTATAATTTTTACTGGTGTATATAAACTTGGATCCCCCAGGGATGACATATCATTTGCTTATTAGATTTTAGCATTTGTGGCCTAAGTTTAGAGGGGTTGGCAAATTTAGAGGAATAAAAAGCCAATTTAAGACGTTATAACAAAATATTAGGTGTTATTTGTGATACAAGTGTAAGTTGAAACAGTGTAAAAATAAAGTTGTGTTTTGTGCAAAAATAAAAGGCGTTGGTTTCTACAGAAGCATTGCACCAGCCGCAGTCTTTTTGAAAAAGTATTGCGAAAGAATGAGCAGGGGGCAACTGCCAGATTCATCCAGTTCTCCGCCTATTAAGTAAGTTCTTTTAATAATAAATATTCTTCAGCGATTTCTTCAGAAATGCACTTAAACAAATTACCCAATATTTTAATAAACGGAAGAGATCTAAAACTATTGTTTCTAAATACATATTTGCTAATATATAATAATATAATATTACCGTTATTAGTGGTGACTTTAACCTGAAACAATTATCATTTTCCCGATTGAAAGCCGTCAGTATTTCAACTGAAATATTCGCAACAAATACTGCCCGTTTTAAATTCTTAGAAGAAATATAATTATTCACTGGTTTTTGAATACCAGTTTTCAGATCACTTTAGGCATTACTTAACACTATGTTAACTGAACTAATTGTTGATACTATTAAAAAAAAATAATAATATACCCAAACTAACTTGATGACTTGATTTAGCTTTTAGTAAAGGTTCCGGCATATTTCAATACGATTTTAATTTGTCCTTTTATTTTTTGTGGCAATGCAAAAGTGCCATTCAATTTGAAATCCATTTTTAAATAAGCTCAGGAAAAAATTAAACGATTTTTCAATATTTCGGTTTTTTTTTGCGGATATCACCTGAAATGCTCAGAATTTTAATACATTCTAAACTGCATCTTGTTAAGCACCTAAATGCGCAATTTTGCCTAATTTGACCGACACTGTATCCTGTATCTCTTACGGTTTTCGAGTTCCTCATACATATACTCGAATTGGAGCCATCCTATCTACATCTCTTCTGTCTCAGTAATATATAAATTCAAATAATCATCAACGTGACTGCCAAGTTTACAATAAATATGTACAAGTTTACAATAAATATATATTATGCGGATCTGTATGTTTATATTCAGCCAGAACACTCAGATGCTAGAACACTCACTTTGCGTACCGGGATCGATGCCCAGGGCATACAAGAAACTTTTTTTATATTTTGATTAGTTTTTAATAACGCTTTGTTGAAGTTTTCACTTCTGTCGTGTGGTCTTAAGCACACATCGTCATTTGTTTTTAATATTTTAGATAGGACCGGAAATGGACTGATAGCTTCTAAGTCAGAAAAAGTTAAGTTTTTATTCTTGGCTAATGGTTTGCCCATTGCAACTTTCCACTCATCTGGAAAATATGTTTGTTCTATGCAACAATGAATTATAAGCAGAATATAAACGTCAAGATTTGGATCGCCTCATACCGCCCCTAGCAACGCCTGTCAGAGAGTCGCGACAGACGGCAAGATCACACCAGTTCGTCGTACAACTGGAAACATCTAGAACATCGCTTTACAAGTACTCCTTTGTCTGGCGCACTGCATCACTGTGGAACTCACTCCCAGGACATCTGTTTCCCCTCGAATTACAACCTACAACTATTCAAGAACCGTGTCAATCAACATCTTCGAATACACACCGCTCGTCGAGCGCCATAGTATCTCCCTTTAGTGTATGTGCCACTACCATAAAAAAAAAGAATGGGCTGCAATATTTTATAATATTTATCGAGATTTTGACCGTTCCTCTAGTTTTGCTTTCATTGGCCGAATACAATTCTTGATATGGGTAAAAGTAGTAAAGGCGAAACTAAAATGACAGTTTTCTTTGTAAGATTTTCTTTCATTTCCCTCATTTGAAGTGCTTTGTAAACTTCGGTATTAGATAAATGAGGTGATAAATTATAATGTTTGCATGTCCGTATACTGAGGTCTCTAAAAGTATTTCAAATTTTATGGCAATTATTCTCACTATAATCATTTTCAAGATACTTCAGCTCGTCTCACAAGTTATTATTGTCGATTATGTAACTGTTCATAGATATTTTTATCCTCTTCGTTTTGTTTTTCTTTATTTCTGCGAAGCTCTCGATCTAAGTATTTTAATCATTTTGTTTCATCGATAAGCCGGTTTGCTCTGGTGAGAAGATGGCTTTGAAATGCCACGACACTTAGACCCCATTTGACCCCCTCTGTGCGTCCCTCCTAAGCTTACCGATGCATCTAGAATCTAGGCAATCGCCCAGCCTGAGGAGGCTGCTCTGATCATTATCCTAGAATGGATTCCCAGAATTTCAAATCAGCGTCGCAATCGCAGAGCAGATCCTCTACTGTCTCGTCCACCTGTTCACAGTCTCTGTATGAATAGAGGTGTCTGGCATAGTCTCATTATGGCGAGATGTTTCCCGTGGGTTCAGTCAGAATACCGGCCATAGGTTCTTTCTCGACATACCCAGATATGTCTGTGTTGCAGACTAGTGCACTTATTTGGGTAGCTTAGTAGCTCTCTGGCAAATGAACAGTTAGTTGTTTTGTTGCATCTTGCCCTAAAGTATTCATGGGTTATAATTTTTAATCATATATGTTATCGTCGCGAAAAGTAGGTTTGAAGGGTCGGCTCCCACAACGCTTGAACTGGCTGCCTTTCTTGCCAATTTATCCGCCGATTTGTTACCTTCCAACTGTGCATGTCGCTTAATCCAGCAAATAGGCGGCATCCTCCAGTGAAATGTGGCATTGTGGCTGTAAGTTTATAACTTTTCAGGTCAGTAGTGCTTGTCTACTGTCCGTGCAGATTTTAATAGCCTTTTCCTTAGTAGTTTTGCGTACAATTTTTTTGCGTGTATGGATATAGCAACAAGTTCAGCCTGAACTATGATTTCGTGTTTCTCCATAGACCATTTGAGTTCACTTCGTAAGCGTCAGAAGCAAATTCTTACAAGCTTTTCCGTCCTCTTGTTTTTTCAATTTTCAAAGCAAATAATATTTTTAAGTTAGAATGTTTTTACAGTTTTTTTCTGTTTCTGTGGAGGTCTAAAACAAAACTGTGCTTAAAGTCCTCAAAATGGAAAGCTTAAGTAAGCTAGAACTGAAAAAAGTTTAAGTGAATTTTAGATACGGTGCAACTAAATCCATGATATTAAACCACTCACGCAAATGCAAAATTTTATAGAAAAACGCAGCTAATGCTATGGGTATTGCATTTCCCACTGTCCAAACAGCATGCGGCAGTTGCACGTAATGGCAAACCAATAAAATGGTTTAATAATAAAATACGTTAAGATTGCTAAATGAGATGCATGCATGAAGACCTGCCCAAAATCTGCAGGAATACATAAAAATATTTAGAAGCCAGTATATGTAGGCAATAATTATAGCAAAATAAACTGCACATGTATATCTCGTAACAAATTCAACCACCATTGCAAGGTCTTCTTGGCAAACAATGAACTCTAATTCTAATACTCATATTACCATCACGTTTTATATTTTATTATTTTCAAAGAAACATTACTATTCATGATCACAATACTAGACTGGGTGACAAACTAAAACCTGATTTTCTAAGGCTACAAAAGTCACGCCTATCTACGAATTGTCAAATGTCATTAACATTGCATTTCACAGACAGCAAAGATACCGAACCAATTTAGAATAGATTTCTGCAACATAAGAGGCCTAAATACAAACATAAATTCGGTACACCAACATCTACAAGCAAATAGACCACACATATTAGCCCTTACAGAAACACAAGTATATTCTACAACAACAACAGTGAACTACCTCTATCCTGGTTACGACTTACATACCCGATTTAGATATAAGTTCGGAACATGCCTTTTTGTCCGAAGCGACCTTTCATGTCACCGCGAGGAAACACTCGAACCGAACATCCTTGACGTCATGTGGCTCAAGTTCACCGCCAAGGTATTAACCAAGTTTATATGCTGTCTCTATCGCCCTCCGAGCGATAGAGCCTACCAAAGCTTTTTTTCAACATTAGCTACCACTTTTGACTCAATACAGGTCGATCACCCCAGTTCAGAAATAATCGTTCTGGGAGACTTCAACGCCCACAACACCAACTGGCTCAAACATCACAACAAGACCGACAACGAAGGTAGAGAAGCTGAAGCATTTGCCATCAGCTGCGGGCTTACTCAACTTGTAGACGAACCAACTCGAATCTCAGAGAGGGGCGAATTCGCCGCTCTCCTGGATCTTTTTCTGACCACCAATCCTGACCAGTACAAGGTTACAGTTGGTCCGCCATTAGGTACCTCCGACCACAAACTTATTACAACGGTTTGTGAATTGCCACCCATACAGAAAGATCCACCATCGCCTCGCAAAATCTGGCATTACAATTCTGCAAACTGGGACGATCTAAGGCAGTTCTACCTAGATTTTCCTTGGCTCGACGTCTGCTTTGCCACTGACGACCCGTCAGACTGCTGCGAAGAGATCATGCAAGTAATCTCCTCAGGAATGGAAGCATACATCCCAAATTCCATCAAGTTACCATCAAAAGGAAAGCCCTGGTTCGACAAAAGATGCGAAAGAGCTGTAGGAAGGAAACAGCAAGCCTATAAGTACTGGCAGCAAAATCAGACCGCTGAAAATCGCAATTATTTTATCGAAGCGAGAAACGAGTGCAAGCGTGTGATAGACGAAACTAAAGACAAACACAATCAAAGGATCAGGAATAAACTTTTGCAATGCCCCAGTGGTTCCAGGAATTTCTGGTCGGTAGCAAAGGCAGTAAGTAACAACTTTACAAAAACGTCTCTCCCACCTTTGACGGACGAACGTGGCATCACGGCGACTACAGCCAAGGAAAAAGCAAACATGCTCGCCAAAATGTTTTCATCGCACTCTACCTTAGACGTGCCCCAAGGCAAGACTCTCCCCACTAGACCGAACATCAACACTACCATGGCAGAAGTCAAGTTTTCTCAACGTGATATTCGCAAAATCCTTAAAGAACTAGATACGCAAAAGGCATCAGGACCGGACGGAATACCTGCCATCGTGCTAAAGAACTGCGCCCACGAACTAACACCCGTTTTTTCCAGGCTTTTTTCTCTTTCTTACAGAAAAGGGATTTACCCATCCTCTTGGAAAATCGCTCTAGTGCAACCTGTTCCAAAAAAAGGCAAGAAACCACGCCCTCAAACTATCGCCCAATTGCCTTGCTTCCAATAATCTCCAAAGTCATGGAACGCGTAGTCAACCAGCAACTACTCAAGTACCTCGAGAGCAACAGAATAATCAGCGATAATCAATACGGTTTTCGCAAAGAGAGATCGACAGGAGATATATTGGCCTATGTCACTCATACATGGAGTAGGGCAATTGAAAACTACGGAGAGTCTCGAGCGATTGCGTTGGATATTTCAAAGGCATTCGACAGAGTTTGGCATGACGGACTGCTCAACAAACTGCCGTCCTTGGGACTGCCCGCCTCTCTCTGCAGCTGGCTGGCCAGTTTCCTTAAGAACCGATCCCTACACGTTGCAGTCGATGGACATATCTCGGACACATTCACCATCAACGCGGGCGTGCCTCAGGGCGCAATACTTTCACCAACTCTGTTCCTCATCTATATTAATGACCTGCTGATCGAAACGAATAATCCTGTTTACAGTTTTGCAGATGACAGTACCCTTGTCTCCCACTTTAGATCAGAAAAACCCTTACCAGCGACTGAGACTCATCACCGCAGACAGGAGCAGATTACAGCAATTAATCAAGACCTGGAGAAAGTTCAAACTTGGGGCGACCGAAATTTGGTCCAGTTCAATGCAGCAAAGACCCAAGCAGCAACGTTTACTAAGAGGGCCAATACAGCGGGCCCTGACATCATTATGGCAGGATCGACCATTCCTTCATCCTCGTCAATCGGGCTGCTGGGTGTCTCGGTCAACAGCAATATGTCATGGCATGACCACGTTGCTAACATCGCAAAATCAGCTTCCCAGAAGCTTGGTGCGCTATTTCGCAACAAAAAACTCTATACACCGCAGCAGTTGCTCTTGCTGTACAAAGCGCAAATAAGACCGTGCTTAGAATATTGCTCACATATCTGGGGTGCCGCACCAAAGCATACCCTAAAGCTGCTGGATTCCATTCAGAAGAGGGCTGTGCGTCTCGTCGGCGATCCGGAGTTGACCCGGAATCTGGATAGTCTGGAACATCGCAGACATGTGGCCGAGATGTCTCTGTTCTACAGATACTTTCACGGCAGATGTTCCCAGGATTTGGCCCGCATAATCCCGCCCCTGGCAACTCCTGTCAGACAGTCCCGACAGACGGCAGGAGCGCACCAGTTCGTCGTACAACTAGAAACACCTAGAACATCGCTTTACCAGAACTCCTTTGTCTGGCGCACTGCATCGCTGTGGAACTCACTTCCAGGACATATGTTTCCCACTAATTACAACCTACAACTATTCAAGAACCGTGTCAATCAACATCTTCGCACACACACCGCTCGTCGAGCGCCATAGGATCTCCCTTTAGTGTGTGTGCCACTGCCATAAAAAAAAAAAATGCCATTCAATAAATACAAAACAGAAGTAAATAAAATACTTATATCAAAAGCTTACTACAGTATCAATAACTTTTTGTAAGACTCTTAAATGTAATTAGTAACTTATCGAAACAAATGTGGAAAGGATATCTGGAATAACCCACCAAAGGTGATTTTTTCCTCACTCTGAGCCTGTTTTGTCTTGCAATTTTAGTCACTATAAGAAATAATTGTTTTAGACCTTAATTATAGTTCGGTATGTCTTTTTAATTATTTTATTTACATCCTGTGTATATACTCGTGTATAATTTTTGAAGTTAACCTTCTTTAGCGAGGGTAAGGTCAAAAAAATGAAACGCTTATCAGAGTTAAAACGGTTATTAAGGTGAAACGCCCCTTTAATATTATGCATGTTCCAGTCCAGTATAGCTAGATGGTTGAAATTTTCAGGACATGTAGGCCGGGGTAAAATGAGGATCCTGGTCGAAAACTGGACCCCGTACCTACCCCTCCGTTCGGCCAGGAGATGGGAGAGAAGAAAAAATTAATATAATTAATTTCGGGAGAACGGGAAGAGCTACGAGGTCGAAATTTTTATGGGGGGAGACCGGGGCTCTAATTTAAGGGAGGATTTTGGGAAAAAAACGTTTTATGCCAATATCTGTACAACGGAGCCTCGGATCGAAAATCTGGCAAGCAATGACCTCGTCATCAATGGGAAGGGGATTAGACCCCCCCACCTTCCCGGATACCCAAAATTTTTCGAAAAATTGCAAAAAATTGAAAAAAATCGTAAAAAATTGTTCGGAGAGTTAATAAAAGTATTATAAAACGAAATAAGAAATATAATAATAAAAAAAAAGAGAAACGCGGTTTTCGGCGAAAAAAGGCGAAGGAATTCAGCTACGAGGTTGGGGATGGCTAAAACAGGAAGAACAAAAATGCTTTATGAAAAAAAAACAAAAAATTTAAAAAAAATGGGAAACATTGAAAAAACGTAAAAAATTTTTCGGAATGCTAATAAAAGTATTATAAAACGAAATAGGAAAACAAAATAAAAAAAAAAAAACAAAATATTGTTCGGAAAGTTAATGAAAATATTATAAGACCAAATAAGAACAAAAAAATAATAATAAAAAAAATTGTTCGGAAAGTTAATAAAACTATTATAAAACGAAATAAAGAAAAAAATAGTAGAAAAAAAAGAAAAAAAAGTGTCGAAACCGGGGGGCGAAAGTTGAGAAAAAAAGCTTAAAATTATAAAAAACTCAATTCCTATTATCTCATTCAGAAGTTTCAGTTCAGTTGTGTCAGGAGAGGCAATTTTTTTTTGATCTGTGGCACGAATAAAACTTGACTTGAAATGAATAAGACGGTCACGGTTTTATTTCAGAAAAAGTAGTGCCTTTGTTCTCATGAGTGAATGAAATTATACGTTAAATCATCGGCATCATTTTGTTGAAGTTCTTTATATCGATCTAAGTAAGGCGTTTGATTGCACAATTTATGAGGTTTTGCTTAGCAAATTGTCAGTAGTAAGACAGTATATGTATAAGTAATAATCTTGGAGTTGAATTAAAATTGATTTCGGAACGGTCGGCATAAGTTACTCATTAATATAATTGAAACAATGAAGGTGGAACATTAAATTGTAGCATTCAAACCATTACCGTAAAACTATCATACAAATGAAGCCCGATGTTGAAGCTATTAGAATGCTTAATGAAATAAAAATTATCTCGAGACTACTTATAGAGCCCTTAAAATTAATAAAAAATGAGGGAATAAGATCATTAAAAAAAACTTTTTTTCCTCTTTATTTTGTAATACTAATACATCTACCCGTATTTTTTTATTTTCTAAGTTAAGTTGCCTTATATTTTCTTAGTTAAGGATTTTTTTTTCTATTTTTACTTGTTATAAGACATTTACCGTAAAATTGTATGTTGTTTTTTAGTTTTTGCCGTTTGGAACCAAGTAGTCTCTGAGACTACACATCACCTATTATGTCCCAAAGTTGCCACGTCTCCGGTTAAGGGTTAATAACGCTAAAGTTTTCGATATTTAAAAACTTCTATCTTAAAACGAACAACATATTTTAAGCAACCCTTGTGCCGAAATATTCGTTAGAACTAACAAATGTAAATCTTCATTTTCAGCATGCATTATGGTTACAATAACACTGGTGACCTTTCAGAAGACGAAGTTTCGGATCTTCCCAGTTGTGCATTTGCCTCTCGATCGACAAATGCCAACCTTCAACATCATTATCTGACGTCTCTGCATCATAACAGCGGTAAGTCAAAATAATGGCCTTAGAATTAAGTAGAATTTGTAGCTATAATATTGTATATTAACACGATTTCTGACTTTCTAACGACTTTTACACTGTTCACCATAGCGTAGATTTCTGTTAGAACCATAAAAAACCTAAAATAAGAATGTGCAAACTGTTTTCTTTGATCTCGTGCGGTTTAGATTTTAGAGCCTGTCAAAATGGCCGACTTTCAACTGTCAATATTTCGAAAACAGTTAAAGATAGGTATAGGATATTATCAGTATTATCACAGATCTATATAGCTACGCAACAGATACCTCTTCCAATGCTTTTTGCGCGGGGCCAAAAATGTTCACCGGCTTTCGCGAGCGGGTGAACCAGTCATCTAGAAACGGGTCGGTGTTGCCAAGTTATCACGTCGAACAATATTTCTGCTGACTTTTTGACCCGCTCAAATCATCGCGTTTTATTATTAATATTTATGTATCAAATTAACACAAACATATTTTTTTAGAAAAATACGATTTTACATTTTTTATTAAGTATGATTTGATTTGACATAATATATCATACGATTGCCAAGAAAATGAGTAATAAATACCATAATGTGATATGAAAGGTAAAATACAGTTCGCGACTTGGCAACACGAAGGGGCAAAACACGTCTAAATAGGAAAATATTTAAGTTTACTACATTATTGGCGAGCGACACTTTTAATACCGGCATCTGTTGCGTAGCTATATAGATCTGTGATATTATACACGAAATGTGTTTAGATTTATCTAGAGTTAAAAAATGTAGTAATATACAGGGTGTTCTATTTAAAAACATATAAAGTAGGCTTATATGTCAGAAAATTGTTAGTGCTTTGTTTTATATGTAACTTAGAAAAAAAACTTGGCCAATAACCCTACATTTTGTTTTTTTTTTGTTTACCATGATATCTGTGAAAACAAAAGAGTTACAGCGAATCAAAATGTTATCAAGATAAATTGAACGCACGGTACAAAATTGCAAGAGGATCGATTGAGAAGTATACGCGTGAAAGCGTAACAAACAAATAAACACACTCACATTAACATTTATAATATTTTTGGGTTATAATTAAGAGTGCTTACCAATGCTACAACTACACCTCTGGCACCTTTTTTAACAGTTTTAAACACTTCCGGCAAAAAAATTACGAAAACTCCACAATTTTTCGGCACTCTAACACGAACAACACATTCAAACGCCAAAGATTTGACACTTAATGATCAATCACAACATTACGTTATAGTAACAAAACCCCCGTATACATTGTCCACAATATACTCTTCAAAATATCTGTAAAAAAAATCATGATATCTTATTTTTTTATGATTTTTGACAGTTATTTAAGTTCATCAACGCGAGCGAAGCCACGGGTAATAGCTGTGCTATGTTCTTTACTACACTCTTGAAAATATCTTCATGATAATCGGTTGAGTAGTTTACGCGTGGAAAATAGGATTAAAACTAACCGTAAAGATCAGCGTGAGCGAAGCCGCGGGTAAATCTGCCCTATGGCCTTCACTATACTCTTGAAAATATCTGTAATAAATTTCATGATAGTCGGTTGAGTAGTTTACGCGTGGAAAATAGGATTAAAAATAACTGTAAAAATCAACGCGAGCGAAGCCGCGGGTAAAAACTAAGTGTCCTATGTCCTTTACTATACTCTTGAAATTATCTATACAAAATTTCATGATATCTTACTTTTTAATGATCTTTGACAGTTATTTAGGTAGGTACATCAACGCGGGTAAAAACTGTCCTGTGTCCTTTACTATACTCTTGGAAATATCTGTAAAAAATGTCATGATAATCGGTTGAGTAGTTTACGCGTGGAAAATAGTATTAAAACTAACCGTAAAAATCAACGCGATCGAAGCCGCGGGTAAAAACTAAAAGTGTCCTATGTCCTTTACTATAATCTTGAATATATCTGTACAAATTTCATGGTGATCGATTGAGTAGTTTATGCGTGGAAAATGAGATTAAAACTATTAAAACTAACCGTAAAAATCAACACGAGCAAAGACGCGGGTAAAAACTAAAAATGTCCAATGTCCTTTTATACTCTTGAAAATATCTGTACAAAATTTCATGATGATCGGTTGAGTAGTTTACGCGTGGAAGCCTAGCAAACAATCAAACTCACATTCGCAATTATAATATCAAAGATCCATTAAGTTAGGATAGGATGGGGAGAAGTTCCGTCTTGCTGACAAATTATATTTTGCCGAGTTTGAAGTGGTATTTCATCGATAAAATGTTCAATTTAGTTTCTAAAAGTTCCCGATATCTGACCCGATTTAAGGTGCTACGGATAAAAACTGGACCCAAGTCCTTATGCTTGAAAATGCCTCCCTAAACTTCTACCGAAGAACGTCCTTAAAAAGCAGTTGGCTTAACAGCTTGTGGATTTGTATCGGACCAATTTTATTATGACCAGTGATAAATACGGTCCACAATATTTTATTGAATTATTTCGGTTCTCTTATAATTTGAACAAATTTATGTCTTCTTCTTTTTTGTTCATCGTTTATTTGTTGAACTAGCCCAATTTTACAATCATGATATCCGTATTGACTTAAAGTTATATAAACTGTTTCATAACTCTCTTGCTTCGTGGTTCATGCTTTATATCTCTGACACAGTTAATGGCAAGTCGCAAAGATATTTGACACGATACCATAGGACTGGGTATAAAAAGTTACACTTATTACTATACAAAAAAAAAAAACATTTTAATGAGTCACCTTGTAAAACTCGTCTTATTAGCCATGCAAGAATTCGTTCCAAATGTAAGTTGATGATAGTTAGATGGGATTTGGAAATGCATTTGGAACGTGTAAAGCTTTAGCACCTGCAATTGAGCAATAAAGATATCGAAATATCTGAAAATTTGTATTGGAGTCAAACAACTGTAGTCTGTAAAGAAGATTTGGAAACGAATAATATCAACATCCAACTTTGAGTTTAACAAGGCTGCGTCCTTTTCCCTCTTTGTGTAACACATAATCTGAGGCATCGGAGTCCTTGATAGATATGGTGCTAGGTATTAAACCAATGGGTTCTCCTAAATAAAATAAATATGCAGATGACAACCACATTTTGTGTGATAGCCCGATAATGGGTATTAACAATCAATACCAGAAAAATCAAGATTATGGTATTCAGTTGAGACCGATACGAAGAGATGCAATCGACACTCAACAACGCCTCGATAGAGCAAGTTGACCGTTTTACCTAAATACTTGAAAATAGTTCTCACAGGGAACGTAGTTTTCGATCTAGAGTTAAAAGCAGAATTAGAGCTGCTCATACTAACGTTAGAAAAATGAACACATTATAAACCTTAAACTAAGACAACGGATCATCAGATGTTACATCTACTAAGAATTTGATATCGGACAATCATTTTAATGCTATCCTAGTCGATGCTGGCGAAATGGCATCCAATATAGATGCAGATAAAAGTTTTGATTCAATACCTAGACATAGAGTTCGCTGGCGAAAAAGACAATCTGATTATGAAAATCAGGCTGAACTCATAATCGATGCACAGAGAAATTACCAAATGAATTGCGTGGTAAAGCAATGATTGACATTGAACAGAAGTCTTGCAATGATTAACATTGCAAGACTTCTGTTTTTTTCTATCATATATGAACTAAAAGATGTCAGTTCTTCTGTATCTTCTGTAATCATTGGATATAAACATTCTGGAAGGTTATGATGAAACACCAATGGTGTTTTCTCTATTGGAAGTTTTGAAATTGGTTACATTGCACCAAAATTGAGCATTGCTCTTAGAACTTTGATAATTTTTCTATTTAAGTGTTGCATTTAGGGAACGTATATAGTTTTTCTAAACAAAAAATAATCGAGAATTATTTAAGAACAAAAAGAAATAATTATCAGACACTATATTAGGAACTGAGTATGAACTCAGTGACAGTATAGCTGTTTCTCAATTAATTAGTTAATTAATAAATTAACAACTACTGAAAGATTTTGTAAATGCTTTAGTAGTGGAAAACATTATATTAACCACAGTTTAGACACACTGTTGTTTTTGGATGTTCACTAAAAAACTTAAAAAAGACCATATACCTTTATCCCAACTCCTGAGGAATCAATAATAAAAAAGTTTTACCATGCGTTACGAACATAATGATCCGTAGCTGAAGTTAACATAGCATCGTAGCTGAAGTTAACATAGCATTACTCTCGTTATCACTGTTTCAAGTTCTCCAGGCAACGGTTATCAAGTGGTTTTTTTTTCAGATTCAGGACCCTGTGGTTCCTCCGGCACCAGTTTGGGCTCATCCGATTTTTACGGTTCTTCCCCGTATCGTGTGCAGCGACATGCCGCCAACATCAGAGAGAGGAAACGAATGCTGAGGTCTGCTATTGGACCCACCGGGTACTCTTCGTCTTGCTCGATTTTCATTTTTTGTTTTGCCTTTTCGTTTCGTTTATGTAAGTTTTTGTTTTATGGTTTTAGTAGTTGTAGCCAAATTATTGTTTTTTAATGAACTCAGTTTTGTACGGTTGTTTTTGGTGGTGATAGTTTTATTGCATGTGATATAATATTTATTGCATGCAGTAGCTAGTACAAATAACACGCCAATAACGATATTCTAAAGATTTATCTAGTAATACTTCTAAAACGACATTAGCAATATGGATTTACAAACCCTGAAAATAACAAATATTACTATTAAAAATAAAGGTATGAACAATTTTCAATATTAAAACTCATTGGTATATGCATCTGAAATACTATTCTGAACGCCGAGGAAAAATTAATTTGAGAATTAATGCAGATACGTATTATGCTTTGACAGATCCATGACCTGCTTTTGAACTTATTTTTATCAAAGATTTCAGAATTATCATATTCTGTAATCTTATTTAATACTCTGCTGGTATTGTGTATATTTGGCAACGTACTAACTTTAATTATAAGCTTGTAGTACAACGGGTCTTCCTATTAGTAATAGTCTGTGCTGAAACTGCAAAATGGTCCTCACCATCCATATGTTGATAACACGATATTAAAGTTTCTCCATTATTTTAACCCTCAACTAGTCCCACTACTGTCTCTTAAAACGGGATGCCCGAGATGATATTGTAATGTGGCGGTACTGTCCAAGTGCTTTTCCCTAGGATTATATCGAAAATACATTGGTTAGCCGTTACGTTAGCAATAACCTCGCTTTCTTTGAGAACGGGTTTACGCTTAATTTTGTTGAACGGTCTCCCAAACCACAGTGACCAAAGTAGACAGGACACCGAACAAAGGCATGTCTTTGTTCGGTGGACTGCAGCCCCGTCTCCAGGCTTTAGGCCGCCCGAGGCGAGCAGGATTTGGCCGCCCCTTACAACAGACCAATAATTAAAGAGTCAATAATGACCTATCCGGCGAATAGATGACCTGCAGAGTCTATATTTTCATGGTAGATGTACCACGTGGGGCTACCTGGAATTAAATCGGGGATACCGAGGCCCGATTTTAACGAGGGGTTTTTGGGGGGCTATATGGAAATCGCGTGGTTTTTCGCGATATCTGGCTAACGCCAAGTCCTAGGTGAGCGATTTACAGGCGACGCGAACGCGAAGCGCTGGCGATGCCGTACGAAAAGTTAATATAGTCGCACGGCATCGCCACTGTTTCGCGTTCGCGTTCGCTGCAAATCGCTCACGTAGGACCGGGCGTAAACGGGAGCTCGGAGCGAAATTTTGCCACTACGAAATTCCGCAGGGCGGAGTCGGCGATGGCTGGTTAGTGGGTACCTCCCACCCCTCGTTTCCCGAATTTTTATCGAGAAGTGGGGGAAATCGCGATACAAGTTTTTTAACGGGTAGGTTCCCGTAGAAAAAAGAAGAATTTCGGCAAGCGGAAAAAACCGTATTTTTATATCGACCTAACCTTCATTTTGTCACATAGCAACCGGAACCAATTGGTGGAACCTATCGGCTTTTTTCCGATCGATTTGAAATTCGGCATGTAGGTAGAGGACCTCAAGGCCAACAAAAAAGGTTCTTTATGAAAAAAAAAACAATATTCTGTTTTCGAGAAATCGGCTGTTTAAATTCGAGAACGGTCGTAGCTCCAAAACTGGTTTGTGAGTTGAGTTAGATTTTCACATCGAAAAGGTCGTATGGGTTTTCTGTACCGAAATAGTTGTTTTTTTAAATGTATTGTTTTACCACCCTGTATATGATTTTGAGAATTTTATTTGTACGTTGGTGATATGTAAATGGATCTTGTAAAAAAAAACAGGGAAAAAATTTTGAAAAATATTTTTCTAAAAAAAATAATTTTGAAGTGGGTACTTTAGAGAGGGGTATTTGGAGGCGCGGAGTTCAAATTTTTGGTCTGTACGGAAATATTTCGAAAATATGCGATTTTTTTGGGGAAAATTCTATTTCTAACACCCTGTATGTAATTTAAATTTTTTTATTTGTACGTGGGTGATATGTACGTGGATCCCTCTGACCATTTTTGTAATAAAAGCAAAAAAAAATGTTCAAAAATAATTTTTCGAAAAAAAATAATTTTGATGTTGGCCTAATAAAATCGTACAAGTTTGCTGGGAAAAATTATGGTTTTAACACCCTGTATGTGATTTAAAAAAAAATATTTTTGTACGTGGGTGACATGTACGTGGATCCCTATAACCGTTTCTGTAATGAAAGCAAAAAAAATCGAAAACAATTTTCGAAAAAAATAAAATTTGATGTGGGTACTCTAAAGAGGTTATTTAGGGACGCGAAGTTCGAATTTTTGATCTGAAAAATCGTACGAGTTTGTTGTACCGAAATATTTCGAAAATAGGGGTTTTTTTGGGGAAAATTGTGGTTTTAACAGCCTGTAAGTGGTTTAAAAAAATTAATTGTACGTAGGTGACATTTACGTGGATCCCTCTAACCGTTTCTGTAATGAAAGCGAAAAAAAAAATTTCGAAAATAATTTTCGATAAAAATTAATTTTGATGTGGGTATCTAGCGAGTGGTATTTGGGGGCGCGGCGTTCGAAGTTTTGGTCAAAAAAATCGCACGAGTACGTATGTAACATGCACTCGCTCCACGCTCAATATGTGCCATACATACATGCTGTTCAGTAATCGATCAATCAATCGGGTTGCGTTTCGGCCACTTCCGTAAAAATTGTCCTGAATCGCTTTAGGGCGATATCGCTCGTCCCTAAAGATGTGCTAATTCGCGATTTTTCATTAGCAGTTGCAACTGTTAATGCGATTTTTCATTCACTGCGAATTTAAACTGTTAATGATAATTGCGAATAGAACGTTATGTTATATAGTAGACATTAATTTTTTTAAGGCGTTGGTTATTGCATACAACGCGCGATGAGCTGCTTATAGTACGAATGATGCGTTTTACATATTCATTGCGAGTGTTTACCGTGTTACATACAATCACATTAAAACTTTATAGAAAAAATAAAAACGGCCGCCCCTAAAAATCGGCCGCCTGAGGCGGCTGCCTCGCCGCCTCACCCCTGGAGACGGGGCTGGTGGACTGTAACAATTATGGGCGATTCTGCAGGTCAAAAATTTCTGTTTTATAAACAACTTAAATGGGTCCTATTAAAAATACTAGTTAGAGATAATCTAATTGGAATGCCAATGCAGGCACCTGGTCTCAGAGACCAGGCCGACCAATGTTACACTAGCTAGATAGCGCGACCAGACTAGGATTGACTTTTTGTATGAACGTCTGATTTACCCGACCAGAGGGCCTAGGTATACCTGGTAACATACTGAAAATCATAGCGATAAACGAATTTTTCAGGGAACTAAGCTGGAATAGACTTAACTAAAGCCACAGCTTAAATCGTACCGAAACAGATCCGGATTTAGATTTTTGAAGTGAAACTTCTTTAGGCTGTATGTTACAAACTGTATCAGTAAGCTGATAAATGTGTTGCGCAAACGCGGACGTTACAAGAACTTACAAGATAATTTCTTGAAAAATTTTAGATTTCGCACCTAGGCAACACTTGGGAGCGGCTGATGGTAATTTCTTTTGGTCAATCCGATTTTTTGTTTCCGAGTTATTATTACGTCACAAGTACGACTTTTTTGAATTTCGCTTTGATTCACGATAACTGTCGAAAAAAT
>JAEQML010067006.1:0-19472 GCA_016904865.1 Pissodes strobi
AAATATTTTCGGTTTCGATCAGTTGACCGGTCAATTTATAATTTTGAGCGCGGCCAATTTACAATTTTGACCGCGGTCATTTGACCCGTGCACAACACATTTCATCTAACTTTATGTTTCCTGCAACTCTCTTTCTGATTCCAAGCTGTCTTTAATTTCGGTCATAAACCAGAACATTATAGATTGCTGGCAAGTTTCTGTAAAATTTAGCTGCCTGGAAATCTACTTTGTCTAGTAAGGATAGGTTTTGTTTTTTAACTCTGAAATAGGTAAGAGACTCTATTAAAGTAAAGTATTTTATATTCAGGAAGTATAGTAGTTTTCTATTTTCTTTGATAACTTATCTTTTTGGAAGATAGATTCGGATCCAATGGCATTTTGTAGCTAAATATACCAAAATCTTCGGTTTCTGGAAACCGCAACCATCTCATATGCCTAGAATTCATGGTCCGTATCCAGTTTCTTTTTTGGAGTATTTTTTTAAAAAGATCTGAACAATTTAAGAATTCTGACTCATTCATAGCTTTAACTTCAAATTAAATTTTTTTGCTTGCTCGCGATTCTGACAAGCTGCTGCGCAGTCTCTATGATGGTACATTGGGAATGGACTGTGCTTACTCTTTCTTTCACAAAGTTCGTGATCAGAATCGCACTCCATGTTAGTATGTCCAGAGACTTGTGATCAGAATTCTTATTTACCCGCCGCATGTGTCTGAATACAAGGCATTTGACTTGATATTTAGATGCATATTTATAAGGATGTTGTAGATACAAGACGCAATTTCTATTAATCTTCTTGGGTTAAAGATTTATCCCACATATATTGACTTGTTACATTACATAAAAAGTATCAGTTAATAACCTTAAAAAGTATTACCGTTGGTATCACTTCTACATTTTTGCAATATTTGCAATGTTTTAGAGTTTGTGAACATTATGCTTATTGTATTTTTACTTGATTATCACAGGGAATACAACGAATCTAACCGTTCAAAAAACTGGTCCTACGTAATAGAACGCTAAATTTCGCTGTAGATACACGAATTATCTAGGTACTAACCGTCGCGTCGATGAAATAATAAACGATCAATTTGCTTAAACGTCATATGAAGGCAGATTTATGAGTCAAATTAATATTTGTTTTGCTTTAATCGAATATGTTCACTTATACATTTTTAGTTCACTTTAGTTGTTTTGTTAATATTGTTGTCGTTAGGTATATAAGTTCTAAAAGGAATAAGTGCAGTTATGTTTTATACCGTGACATTTTTAAATATGGCTTGGCTATACGTCAATTTATTTCCGTATGGCATCTTGGTAGAGTATAAATTGTACTGATTATATATTTTTTATAAGATACAAGTTGACTTACCTCAAAAACGAATTGTCAATTTTGTGGTTTCGTGTATTACTTAGACTTATTTCCTTTTAGCAGGCGATGAAAGCGGTCTTTCGGAATCTACTTTTCGAAAAAACAATTTTGAGGAGAAGTCATGGACCATTATTTCATGTAACCACAGAATTATTTTAGTATGTAGATGTTCGTGATATTTGTATGATGGATACAATCATATAATAATGATTGATATGTCATTGAGCCCCATATGTATTTCTATATGCGGAGTTCTAAAAATATATAATATAACGATTCATCGTAGAAACGACAAAGAGTTTTACGGATAGGTATCCTTCTTTTTAAAGTGTTTAACCAAATTTTGAACAAAAACCTCTTCGATAAAGTACCTCCTTAAAATATTCCTGGGGATATACCAGTCATATTGATCCTTAGGGAGCATTTTGTTATCCAGGTGCCAGTGCCCAACTCTCTTTTTTGACCATACCTTGTAATTTTCAGCACATGATTACTCAGCAAAGAAACATCTCGTTCAAGACTTCTCAGGTTCGAAAGTCAACGATGGTTTTTAATCCAGAAGATGTACAGCCGAACTTATCCCGGCTGGAGAATATATTGTGCTATAGGTGAGCTTATAGTTAATACGCTAAGTTCTGAGCTCGTTGTAATTGCAAGTCTCGCACTCATATCTTAGCTTATTGTATAAGTCGGTATTTTGGATGTATAAGTTAACTCCGGTTTAGTGACACACCCACATTTATTACAACAATAATGATTTTTTAAGGAAATAGTACTACTATTCTGAATGGCAAAATTATTTTTCTACAGCCGCGCGCAAAATAACTAAATACTAAATTCAAATGAAATCGCAAAATCAACTAATGCCGTGGATCCTTATTTTGCGCTCTAGTGCGAACATGGAAAAGGAAATTCTCGCTTTTTCCGTCTAGTGTGCTGAATGGTCATGGAAACCGAAGATAAATAAATGACAGTCGTGCGTTTATTATAGTTTGTTGCTGGCAATCCTGTTCTAAATATGCCAGAAGCCCGAACATAATATGTCAAAACTGACAGTCATTCGCAAATTTCAGAATAAGTATAGAGAAAAATGTGCATTTAATTTTAAAAAATGCGGCTGTAGAAAAAGTTCTGTGTGTTTTTCGAGCGCAAAGTAAGATTGCCGTTTTCGAAAGATTACTGCGCTCCGATACGCGTCGCGCAGTAACATTCTTTCTCAAGCGGCAATCCGTTACTTTGCGCTCTAAATACACAAATAACTATTCCTTAGCCAGAACCAGCGTGGTGCACTAGTAAATTATAATACATATGAAATAGTCGACTTCTTATCTTATTAGGACTTTTACCATTATTATTATTACTAGCATTTTTATTGTCACATTTCTTTGCAGTTTCATACCGACTATTCTCCTTGGATTAACACCAAACCCCCGATAAACTATGCAATCCTTTTTGTTGAATGGTCGGCATCCGACTTAGATTAGTTAGTATTCTAGAAAACTGGATAAATATATATCGAGGGCGGCTTAAGAAGTTTTTGTACCAAAACTTATTTTCCTTCTTGAGCGCTTCCATTTCGCTGTCTTCTTACTAATTTCTTAAGGTTATTTTATTTATTTTTAATTTTTGAAATCGGTTGTATAATTTCCAAATTTCCCTCTTCCTTTTTATTCACTCGGCAATTGGGGTAACGAAGATGACTTGCTCTTGTCCACGCTTGTTCAAAGAAAAATATTTTTTCTTCAAACGTCCGTAAATCCGTCATTACTCGACTGTGTAGGCGGCCGTCAAGTTTCATTTTTCCTCCGCCGGAGCTTTACTTTTCACTTTTCCGCCGGCGGAGGTAAAAGTGTTGTCATAGCAACATAGATACAATACAAACAGACAACAAAATAAGCGTCAACAACTCAAGATTTATTAAACTACAATTTGTATTTATCACTCAATTTGTGACTGCATTTATAAAAATCACTAATTTAGGAACAAATTGGTTATTATATAATCGAACTTACTCAATAACTGCTTATCAATACGGAATTAAAACGCAATCGGACACGCCATCTTAAAAAAATAATTATTGTTGACAGTGTCCACTGACAGCTTTATGTTAAATTCATCGACACCGGTCCAAGCAAGGCCACCTACGACCGTGGTCTAAGCCGCCTTGCGAACCCATTTATCTTTAATAATAATTAGATATTATTACTATTAAAAAGAGATGTTTTTGCATTAATTTGTCGACATTTGAAGAAAAAACAGCATATTTTATTTGGAGGAAAAGTTACTTTTCCTCCATATAAAATAATATACTATTCTATAACATTTTAGGGAATATAGTTATTTGTTTTACTAGGCAACAAAGTAGTAGATTGACTGCCGGGGCTGATAGTTCATAGCCGAGCGTAGCGAGGCTAGGAATTCAGCTAAGGCAGTCAATCTACTTTGCTGCCGAGTTGAACATATAATTTTTTCTCCGATTGTTTATAATGATATATGTATATTGTATATTTGCAAATTATTACAATTCCCACAATCTTTTTATTTTTCCTGTAGTGATAAATTAAGACAAAATTTGATAGAAATCGCAATTGTTGGAACGGTTGGTTGCTATGGAAATGTATATGTCCATAATAATTATAGTTTGACAACTTATGTCAGACGTTTTATTCCCATGGAGACTAATCACTTTGCTGCCTAGGCAGCAAAGTACTTACTTTGCTGCCTGGACAGAAAAAGTAATACTTTGCTGATTGATATGGGTCTGCAAAATTAATATTTGCTGTCAATCGGAGAAAAAAATATGTATAGTAGAATAGCATATGTTGTTGTTAAAAAGACATATAGAATTTAATATTTTTTGAACTTAATTTGCGTTTTTTTTTGAGAAAAAGTTAGTAGACCTAGGTATATGATCCCCCGATTTCTTTGTTCTAATCTGTTCTATTTAAGGTAAATTTTCAAACAAACCAAAGTGCAAAATTCTGTAGGTCGTTAACTCTACCAGACCAGAACCATAATAGGTTAATCGTCAAAATAAATTGATTATTATTACGTATTCAATTAAAAAGAATTAAAAAAGTCAGGTCCCACCGAGATTTGAACTCGGATCGCTGGATTCAGAGTCCAGAGTGCTAACCATTACACCATGGGACCTATTTACTGAAACTAACAGTTACCTGTTAATAAGATTCTGCAAGGTCGGCTGGATCAATATACGTTCTAGAGTATTTCAAGTTGCCTATAACAAAAACAAGTATAAATATTCTCTCCTCTGCATGTGAGCTACTATTTTCTTTGATACTCCGTATACAGAAAACAAAGTATTTTATTGAATATAAATAAACAGGTACTTTTTAATGCATCGCCCTACTGCCTGTGAGCCTGTGTAAAATTTATGCTGTATATCAACAACGCCTAGAGATGGTGCTGGTGTACGTCACTTCAATTTAGCCAATAGAGTTCTCTAACCTTTACCGTGTTATCGTAACGTAACGACAGTTTAAATTTTGGCGGGTACAAGTTGTCAAGTCAACGGTCCCGTCAAATGAGCCAAATCGGCTCATAATTTTCAAGTTCAAGATTATTTGAATTTATGGTTATGTTGTTCCTATATTTTTGAGTCTTTATATGTTCTACAATCTACAATTTTATAAACAACAGTGCATTATAGGCGACAGTACCCTTAGTTATTCATAGAACATGCATATTACTTGTGTAATATGTAGTGACTTGTTTACTCCGAACGCCGATATATATGCTACACCCTGTGGGCACATTTTCCATTACACTTGCTTGTTACATTGGCTCGAAAAGTAAGTAACGATCGGTATAATAAGGGCGCGTATGTAAAATATAACGTGTTTGGATTTTCAGTTCCAAAACATGTCCACAATGCAGAGCGAAAGTATCTTCCAAATCGCTTATGCGTTTATATGTAAATGTGGCCACATCTCAAGGCACGGACGCAGATGTTACTGTTCTGCAGCATAAACTGGACAGTGTGGAATTCTCGATGAAACTCAAAGATCAAGAGATCAAAAATGTTGCAATAAAAAATAGAGAAATCAAAGACCAAAACAAAGCATTGAGGTAAGTTATTGATACCGACATGTCCTATAGGTAGGTATATTTTATAAATTAACTGAGAAGATTCCAGTTGCCCTTTAATTGAAGTACACCCATTATCATTCTTATTGAAATGGTATTTGTTTTTTCCTAATTAATGTTTGGATTTATGGTGAAATTAACCTTTAGAATAAAAGTCAAGGAGCTGGAGCTGGCAGACACACGATACGAGTCTATACTTGCCGCACATAAGGACCAAATAAAATATTTTAAAGGGCAAGTTCAAAATAGCCATAGGCTGCAAGAAGAAATCATAAGACTGAAAAACGAGATGAAAAATTTAGAGCATGTGCAAACAGCAGTGAATGGCAGCAGGCAACAAGTCGACGAAATCATTAGAAATGAAAATTGTGTCGAATCCCTGGCTCTTCTTGCCGCCACATTGAAGAAGTAAGTTTGTTTTTAGTAAGTTTCAGGAAGAGCATAAGGTATGTGACAAGAATGCTTCAAGTAACATTGATTTAATTGCATAGGGCCTTTTCTAGTATATGTTAAATACTAATAACTTCATGTAATTTCACACATACACTGCAAAATGACTTTTAGTATTTTTGCAGTGGTGAATCTAAATACCACGTTCATTGATATATTTTTTGTTTAAGGTCCTTAATTGACACAGATAGGAAGAAGAAAGAGTTACAATACGAGTTGAAAAAGACACAAAATGAGCTATCCCAACATAAAAGAAATATGGCAGAAATGAAATGTGAATATGAAGACACAAAGTAAGATTTTTTTCAATGAAACATCCTGTGACCTAAAATCGACATATATTTAATTGTTTTTGCAGGAGACAGCTAGAGTCACTGAAACTAAACTACGAGAAGGAGGTGGCATTTTTAAAAAATAAATTTGCACTACTCCAAGCCAAAGCAACGAAAGGCATTGCAAATGACTCGCTAAATAACAGTATAAGAAGAATTACCTCAGAGAGTCCGGTGAACTACAATCGAACACCGGTTCTGTCCGGATGTAAAGGAGATATTGTAGACTTAAATGATTCGATAATCAGCAATACACCGCCATGTTCAGGTTCATCACATTATTCAGCAGTAAGATATTTTTTTGTGATTTTCAATGACATTCAATCCTTTATTGTTTATGTTCTATCTTTAGCCCGATGATGAAAAAGCGGATCCTATAGTAATCGATGATTCTCCATTACCTGCATCTAGTATGGGGATATTTGCACTTCAGAGAGCTAAAATGCTTGGAAGTAAAGCAGATCACAATAAGGTGAAGTCAATTTTTAGGTATAATGATGATAAAATTATGGTGTCTTGTATTAGGGAACATTACATTACATTGCTCTGGTGTGCCATATTTTGTACTAGTCTTTGATACAACGAGATTTTCACAAATTACAAACATTAATATTATTTTGATTTTTAGTTTTCCATATTCAAAAATAAACATCAGCCCGTACCGTTGGAACCCATTCACATTGGCGCCGATTTCAAAGATTCCGACGTAACGTATGACGGTCTGGGTGGGTCCAGCAAAGAAGATATCTATCCCTCTCTGGGACTAAAGAGGCCAAGAAAAACCAAAGTATCTTCGTCTAAATTTAAAAAGTTGTCTGCTGACGCGGGCAGGACGAACAGAAAAATCTCTGAATTTGTTGACTTAAGTTAATGTGAATGAATTTTGTGTTTGTGGTCGTTGCGGGTGTTTGATATTTGGGGGCTTTCAGATAAAAATATCAAACCGAGATGAGTATTCGAAGAAATGGTTGAAGTTCAACTAAGAATTGAAGCATATAGTCCATGTTAAAAATTATATTTACGATATTTCTTCAGGAGAAATAAGGAAGATAAAAATTTACAATTTAATGCAGCTGACCCGCGCAGAAACACATTTTAGAATGATTTGCAAGTACTCCTGGAATAGCGAACTCCAGAAAGCAGGTATCCTGATTGTTAATCCGATGTAAAATTTCACTCGGGGAGAAAGAATTGCTATTTCTTGCACTATACCATCAGTTACAAAGATTATTATTATTATTTTTTTGGGCTTGTCCGTTGTCTTGCAAAGACACCACGGTTCATAATGAATTAATCTCACGGATTTTAAATGGCGAAAATAATAAAACGTAAATAAATGCGAAATATCAATTTCGACTTGGACTTTGAATGAGTGTAAATCTAGCATAACCGTAAGGCCAGATTTTGCCAGCTCCAGTTAAGCGTCACCTCAAGTTTAACAAGGCAGATTGGCGAGCTGTCCTTGATCGACTCCGGGGTTTAACTCTTCAGTTATCGGTCGCTTCCAATAGCAATAAGTTAAGCCTTACATAAGGATTAAATCACACAACGACTAACCGCTGTAATGTTTTTTTAGATCTTCAACTGGCTATCTTGATGCATTTCATTCAAAAAGGTTGGAAATTGAGTAATAACGTTATTTGTTATTTAACTTTATTTTTGAAATTTTTTGATACCAATATACATTTTATTTAATACATTTAGCAACTTCATCACGTGTAAATAATAGATAGTGATTAGTGACAGTGACTGATTAAGACGTACGTTTTGTTATTTTGCTGTGATTCGTTAAAATTAATTTTACATAATTTGTTAATGTTTTACTCTAGAATAATAATATTTTATATTTTGTCTTATAGTTTGGAGACACAAATAAAATTCGTCATTTGATTATAACGTACGCTTTTATTCTCACGATCGATTATTGAAGATTGAACATATTTATATTTTTCTATGAGATTGAATATTTACCGATAGCCGCAGATAGAGCAACTAACGAGCTTGACCAATAATGCAATGAGTGTCTCGCGACAGTAATCATTTTGGCTGTCGTCAAGGTTGAATGTTACAAATGCGGATACAGACGTCAAATTTATTCAAAGAAGGGATTCTTTGTGAATATATTCGCGAAAACACATGCAAGCTGGTGTATATATATATTACAATAAGTAATATTTCACTTTTCGCCTGGCCCTCCGCTCGCTACGGAGGCTCAAGAAAAGGAAACTAACCAGGTGCTAACCCAAGACATACCCAAAATCAAGAAAAAACTGTTTAGAAACAACCGTAAAAAAAAGCAACAGGGTTTGAACCCGAGCATGGCCGCCGCCGATAGTCACCGAATTGAGACGACCATCTAAACCTCTAGACCATGACGCCTCTTGCTGCAAATTGATTGCATCACGAAAACATGGCGCAAATGAATCGCTCGAGTCAACGCCACCTACACTAGATGGCGATAATATGCATTTGTAACATTCGAGCTTGATCGCAGCCAAAACTATTACTATCGCGAGACCCTCATATAATACATGGCCCTCGGTGTACCCATGTTTTTACGGTCCAATGAATTGCTTTCAAATTCAAATGCTCTGGTGGATCAGTGGTCAGGTTATGTTTGTAAAAACTTTTTTTCCTTCATTTTGGGTTAGTGCTTGTTGGTTGCGCCCCTGTAGTGAGTGAAGGGCCATGCGTGAAGTGAAATATTAGATATTATAAGATAGTAAACAACCCAAGTCCCGACGTTAATTTATTCATGCTCATTACTTGCCGTTCTGCAGCTAGCTCCAAGTGGTTTGACGATGGAAACTCTTGGAAACGTCTCATGCCCGGTTTCTGAAGTAACAGATTTCTAGTGTATAAAGTTATGATACCTATAGTTACTATGGTTACAAATGTATTAACAATCGTTGTCATAGGAAATATTTGAAGAATAAAGTTATCCATACCTTGAGAAACTGGGCATAAGGTTTGACCACTGAAATACACTTTAAGGTTCCCTTGCAGTGTTGCCAACAGTATGCTATCGATTTCCCCACTCAAATCGACGAAATTCCTCACGATGGCACTCACTGATGACGGAACTGGCGCCAAAACCGGATATTAAAAATCATACAAGCGTCGAAGGCTTAGACAAGGAAAGAAGAGAACAGATAACAGAACAAAAAGCCTGTTACCAGCTGCCACATAAATTACTGGGTAACTTCAATAAATTAATTGAAATTATAAGTAATAGATAATAATTAATAAGTTAAAGTAATTTTCAGTCGTAAAATGATATAGCCATTTTATAGGTAGAGTATGAAAAATATATTACCTACGCCTCTGTTGAATGACTCCTTGAAGGAGATTTATGGCTCTATTGATTATTTGATGACTGAAAATATCCAAGATCGGGTATCAAATTACTCTCGATAATTAAATAAACATCCCTACCATGATATACTCAGAGGTAACACAATGTCTACATTATGCATTATTATTAAAACAAGAAATATGCAAATAAACTACAAGGTCAGCAGACAATAATTACCTGTGAAATGAAATTTCAGGCTTCTTCTTCTCACTTCGATTCTTGCAACCATATACCGAACAATTTACCATTATGAATCTTAGTTTTTATCTCTCCTTGTTCAAAAACTCACAAAATAACTGCAAAATAGCACCGCCACAACAATAGATGTGTTTGCCACATAAATAATGGCCGCCGCACTGAAAAGGCTTCAATTTCAATACATTGGTATTATTATCCTTACTCTTACTTAATCTAAGCCCACAATGAAGGAAAAAAAAATGTACTAACATAACCTTAAAAAAAACTGGAATTTCTTTTAAAATTGCACAAGTCGACATTTTAAATCCAAAAATCGAGAAGAACATAATAAAAACTTGTTCTTTAGTAAATTTTACTTTTTTTTAAAGGTACCAATAAGTTACACATCACTAAAATTCACTAAATAAAAACAAAATATGCGAAATTGGTAATTGCCCGTCACCTGACGACTTACAAAATTCGCATTTTTGGACCCTAAATATTGTCCTTATCGGATAACTTGTTGGAAAGGGCAAACCAGTAATCAAAGACAAACTTTCCGGGCTGCAGCCTTATTTTTTTAAAAATCCTAACCGTTTATTTGAAAAATAATTTGTCGCAGCCTACAGTGAGAAATGCACCAAATTGCGATAAAGCGCCCAAACCCAAACTAACCCAATCTGGCAACAATGGATACACAATATATCGAAGATGGCCAGTTGGAGATTGGAATAGCGTCTTCAGACAACGATCTGCTTTGAACTTTTCTAGTGACCTTCGGTGACCTTGGCCGAATGTCGGCAATAATTAAGTTATTTCGCATGGCCCTCCGCTCGGTTCGGGGCGCAACCAAACTAAACTAACCCATGACATCCTCAAAATCAAGTAAAAAAGAGTTTTACAAACAAATCCTTAAAAAGTATGAAAAACAAAGCTTGGTACTGACGGGGTTCGAACCAGCAACCTTCGCATCATAAACACACTATCTACCCGAACAGAAAAGTGTAAATCAGACCGCTGTGGGAAGACGCTACTTTAACCCTAGTTCTCAGAGCTTCGACTGTCGGCCGCGACAATCCTCACTCCTTGCCTTTTCAATGTCGAGCGACAGCCGTCACGTCACGATGCTATCAGCCATCTGTCATTTTACACAATATCTACAAAAATTAAGTGAAGCTGATTCAAACCAAAGACAGCGACAGCAAACTGGCGGCACTGTGGAGGGGGTTAGAGTTTCTGACGTCACTTATCTCCTATTGGCCAGAGAGAGTGTAGCTGGCGACATTCGAAGCTCTGACTAGGCTTAAAACTGATATATTATAACAAACGACAAATTTCAAACCCATCGCTCGTATGGAAACTTACCTTAACTTGTAAAAAGAGGAGCGGCTAACTGTAGCGCAAATGTTAAATGCTAACCTAAATCGTTAACGTTGGAGGTTGCATAATGTTAAAAAATGGTTGTACGCATGGCCCTCCGCTCGCTCCAGGGCGTAACCAAGCAAAACCAGCCCAAGCTAACCCACGACATGTCCAAAATCAAGAAAACACATTTGCATTTTTAACATTTGGACTGAAGTCAGTCATTATTTTCACTTTATCTACGGTCCAGTCAGTTTAGTCCAGCAAGTCTAGATGGTCTAGTGGTTAGATTCTGGGTTTACAATGCAATCTGCCCGCGTTCAGTTCCCGTCTTGACAAAGACATGTTTTCTTTACTTTCTAAAGGTTATGTTTGTTTTTTTTTGTAAATTTCGGGTTAGTTTAAGTTAGTTATGTTTGGCTGCGCCCCGCAGCGAGCGAAGCGAGCGGAAGTCATGCGTGAAGTCAACAGTACTCTAAAGTGACGTTAACTGACCAATCAGAAACGGCTAATATAGCATAGTGTCGTAGGACTATAAAGAATCGTATTATGCGGCTCAAATCGTAATACGCCGAGTCCTACCGCCTGACGAGTCCTGGTTTCACAATATTTACTGTGTATTTTTGTCACTTCACGCATGGGCGACAGCTCGCTTCGCTCGCTCTGGGTTCGCAGCCAACAAAAATTAACCAAAAGCATGCCCAAAATGAAGAAAAAAACCTTTTACAAACATAACCTTAAAAAAAACATACCTTATCGCTGGAATCGAACCTAGGCCGCCGTGGCAGAAGCGCACCATCTAACCACTGAGCCACAAGTTTTGCTGAAACCAATTCCATGGATCATAAAGATATCTTTTTGTCAGAAATGTGTTTATAATGCCCAGGACTCGTCAGGCGGAGGACTCGAGCAGATATTTCCACCAAAAAAGTTTTCGGCTAAGATCTAGTTACGTGGCGCCATCTATCAATAAAATATAGACCAATGCTTAAGCTTGGTTTACGAAAAATAAATGGCTTAAAATGGTTTACACCATACTACTGGGGCGCATACGCTATGTGAGAGTTTATGAAATACAAGTATTTTTATATGTTCTATATTTTGAAATTACTTACCACAACTTCGATGCTTTAAAATGTCCATATTCTCCGATTCTAGCCCATTTTTCTATCTTTCAACCATTTTAAATGTTATTTCACTACTTACCATAAAACCATACACGGCAATATGTTGAAAGTGAAATGTTACGTCGAAATATGTCATAAAATCCACCAGAACTGCCTGTAAATCACCAAAAATTGTCCACATTTTGCAAATCATTTTTATTCAAACCGTTTTCAATGATATTTCAGGTAATTAAATGTATAAATCTATTATATATTTTACGAAGACAGCTCAGTCTTATTCACTACCGCTTCAAAAAGCAAAACGCTCATATGGAAACCGTACCTTAAACCTTGCAATCTGAAATCTAGTGACACGGCGCCCTCTATCAACAAAATATAGACCAACGCTTAGGCGGGGTTTCCAAAAATGAACTGGAGACATTTTTCAAGTCGCATCACATGATATTTTAATAATGAAGCATTCAGTACTTTTCAACTGACCTCGTAAATCTGCAAATAGCAATGAACAGACACGGGGTTAGACTTTTCCTCCATGAAAGCCCAATATTATTAAGGTAAAATTGCCACATCAAAAACTTTGTAAAACTTTGTACCAGGCACCATTTAAATTGTCACCGAAATTTTAATTCGCCGTACTTGTGAGTTACGGCCATATTAACGGCCAAAGCCAAATTGTTTTGTGCTCGCTTTTAAATCGCGGCTTAACACTTCGTATTACACGAATAATTTCAGTAGTTTTTATTGTCGCGTTACGAGGGCAAGTAAACTTGTTTTTTCCTGACGAAACTTTATTTTTGAAGTGCCTAAAAGTCATTGAATTTTTAAAGATACATTTTACATTAATAGAAAAATAAACTGTCAATGGACAACAAAACACTTGAATTTAACGTCACCAAACGAAACGAATCACGAATAATTTCCGAAAACGCTGTTTTACTAGCTGACCAAAACGCCTCTCGAATTCCTCTTTTCGCTCGTGAAGAATTCGCTCGATTTTTTCCTAAAAATTTCACTCAAAGACTCGCTAGATCTCACGCTAAGAAGGTTTTCCTTGGAATTGTCGGTCTTTTCGTCGCGTTCTTTGCGCCTTCTCGTGTCGTAGCTGCTCTTTGAAAAACTCACGTTCGAGGCATGGTATATTGACGATATTAAATCGGGAGACAATGAGTTTTTTAACGTTCTCTTTGCGGAATTTTGTTCGATCAAACTTTGTAAACTCGCCGAAGGAAAATCGGTCATGCTGTAATTCAATTGGGTCTCGAAATTTTCCCTTAAAGCGTTTATGCTCTTTTGGATATCTTCTTTCGACATGTTTTGGATTTCGATTGCTTCGTTGTTCAGGGCTTTTTCAAGGAGCGACGTTAACGATTGGATACACGATCGAAGGCCTTGCTCACGGCTTTTTCTTACTTTTTCGCGTCTGACATATTCGCTCGGGGATATCGATAGGAGATGTTCTACCTACAAAATAAAGACAAAACTTAAAAGATAGATTTACTGGCAATTTTGTTTCCTAATCCACGTTATTATTAGAAAAAGTTAATGAAATGTAAATGTCTGCATGTCACACCTCATACAGCCCTCTGCCTTTCGCACTCACATCCCACCTTCCTTGCCATCTCCTCATTGCCACCTATTTTCTCGCTCTCTTAATGTTCATAAGCCCTAATAAATTCTTCCCTTCGACATCCCGAATTTCTCTTCTCTGCGTCCTGCCTCTCCCAGCCTCTCTATCCGCCACTTTCATACCTTCTTGCGTTCTACTCATCCATTCCACATTCACTCTGAACCCGTTCATCCCCAATTCCCTCATTCTACATTGCACCCCTTTTACCCACTTATGCCGAGTCTTATAATTATAGAGCATTCTCACCACCATCTCTGAATCGGTAAAAATCCTGTAATTACCTAACTCCCCTTTCCTTTCTATCTCATCGAGCATATACTCAACTCCCAAAAGCTCTCCCTGCACTCTCCCAGCACCATTCCGAATTCTCCCATTTCCTGTCCTTGTCTCTCCATTAACCCTAACCCACAACCATCCTATACCTGTTACCCCCTCTTTCTCACTCATATCCACATACTCTTTGACCTCCTCACCAACATCTCCCTCACTCTTCCTGCTCAGTCTTTCTCTTTCTCTCACTCCATTTTCCTCCCTCTCGTTTCTCATCCGCTCCCTTAACTCATACCTAACCCTCGCCTCTATATCAAGAGGCGTCATCCCATTTATAACCTGAAGTCCCTCACTCGCCACTGTGCGATACGTTCTAGCCACAATTAGTCCAAACATACGTTGCGTCGCATCCAGCTGCTTTTGACCCTTGTATCATTTGCTCGTATGCCCCACACTTCACTCCCATACAATATCGCTGGGCTTACCACCATATCATAAATGATCCTCGCTTTATCCTTGTTCACTCCATGTTCATTCCTCGCTAACGCACACATTTTCATCGCCAATTCACCCGCGTTCATCCTCACCATCTTCACATGCTCAATAAAATTTAGCTTCGTATCAATCCTCAAGCCCAGGAAATCTACATATTCTTGGCACTCAATCCTTTGCTCATCCATTCTGACTACCGGTTCCCGGATTATCCCTCCTCTTTCAACAAACATAACCTCAGTCTTTCCCTCATTGTACTCAGCAAAACTTTCCCTCTCCCACTCCTTACACTCCATCCATGTTCTCTCCCATTTCTCTCTATTTCGCGCACTGACCTCCCCGGGATCACACTTACTTGGTCATCCGCGATTTCACTCCCTCCTCGCTCTCTAGTTCAAACATCCTTCTCAGCCACCCTTCCACGCATAATAACCACAGGGTCGGCCCCAGGTTCGACCCTTGTGGACATCCTCTCCCCGGTTGCCTTTCCGATTTCCCACTCATCACCTTTCTCTCCACTAAAAAACTCCAACATATATCCCTCATTCGCTTCGGCATTTCCATTATCTCCATTTCCCCGTCAATCGTTGCCGGCCATGCCAAATTAAATGCATTCTTCAGGGACAGGGTAACAATCATACTGTGCAGACCACACTCCCTTGCTTCCCTCATCACTCGTAACACACTTTCAATCGTGTCCCTTCCTCCCCTGAACCCAAACTGACTCTCGCTGAACTTCAGCTCTCTCTCACACCAAGTTCTCAACCTTTCATTCAACACTTTCCCTAAGGTGGGTATCAGGCTTATAGGCCGAAACCCTCCCTTTTGCCTTTGGGAGCCAGCGGATCCACGCCACCTTCCAAACCTTTGGGAAGTATCCCATTTCCCGACACCTGTTATAGATTTTCAATAACGATCCCCTAATACTTTCACAGATTGCTCTCATGGCTTCGGTGGGTATCCTATCGTCCCCGCAAGCCTTCCTTTTAATGAGGTCCGAAATTATACCGTCTACCTCCATTTTACCTATTTCCACATTGTACCGCACATCCCTGGCTGACTCTGACTCCCTATTACTAACCTTATCCACCATGTACCTAGTCCTCTCCCCTTCCTCCTGTGGTGTCAACTTCGGATGGTACATTTCCAGCAAGAATGCATATTCCTCATCCTGGCTCGTTGCCTCTGTTCCCTCCCAATTCATCACCGCTTTATTGCCCTTGCGTATCCCTTTCTTTCTAAAAAAATCCCACACTCTCTCCCACGATTCATTCTCGTATATACTTTCGATTTCTACCCTTACATGCTCTATTCTATTATTCTTTACCAATTTCTTGTATTCATCCTTTCGTTCAACCATACCCTCTAGCATTCCTCCCTCCGTGCCTGATCCCTCTCATTCTGATATTCCATCCTCACTCTCCTTACAATCCTCCTTGCCGCTGCCAACTCACCATCCTACCACTCGTTCTCCGCACGCTGCGCTCGCTACGGGGGCGCAACCAACAAAAACTAACCCAAAATGAAGAAAAAAACTTTTTACAAACTTAACTTTAAAAAGAAGCATGTCTTGCCACTGGAATCAAACCTGGGCTGCCCTATCAGAAACACAGCATCCAACCACTGAGCTACGACTTGAAAGCAATTCGCTGGACCATAGAGATATGGTGTTTGTCAACAATGTAATGCGCGCGCAACCCTGAAGGCCTATGCCCGACTCGCGTCTACCCATCGCAAATTTTCTTGGCAGCAGCACGATGTTGTCGTTCTAATATTTCACTTCACGCGTGGCCCTCCGCTCGCTTTGCTCCGGGGGCGGAACCAGACAAAACTAATCCAAACTAACTCAAGGCAATACCCAAAATCAAGAAAAAAGAACTTTGGGAATATATGAATTAGCACGTACGCATGCGTGAAGTCTCAAAATTGCGGTAGGTAGACGCGAATCTATGACCGGGGCAAACCGGGGTCTTGGAAACGTCTATTGTGACGGATGACTTTTGCCACGCCCTAAGAATGACGTAATTTTTATTCGAGTTAACCCAAACAGATTCTTGGATAATTTTAAAACATACAATTTAGAGGGTTAGGTACGGTCAAATTGTCGAAAATTAACAGATAACAAAAACGGCATACTCGCATGGACTAAAATTCATGTATAATGACAGATGTCAAATTTTAAATCCAGCGTGACGGATGAGTTATGCCACGCCCTAAGAATGACATACTTTTTTATTCGAGTTTAAATCTGTTTTATTTACAGCAAAAATAGAATTACCATACAGATTCTTCTATTTAAAGAATTGGGTACGATTAAATTGTCGATAATTAATGGATAACAAAAATGACATGGAAACTTGATTTATTATGACAGATGTCAAATTTTAAGTCCAACGTGAATGACGTAGCTCAAGTGGGCGAAGCATTATGTACATAAAAGAAGTACGAAACAAAACCTTTTTTAAAATATATTCTACTGGTTCAAGTATTTAACTGGCTAACTTTTTCATCCAATTGCTCTGATATTTTGACAGGCACGTGATTTGACGTTGCCATTTAATATGCATATTACGAGGCTGTCAAATTTTTAAAGCAAGACTGGAGGAGAAATGACATTATCGAATGACGTAAAACAAGAGCGACAAATGACTTTTACCATGATCACGTCCTAAAAATGAAAAACTGATTCTTACCCTATCCGAGAATTTGTGTCTCATTACTGAATCGCCCTTGGACAGCATCCACCCGAAATTTGAGGAGCGGCTAAATCTCTTTTGCAGCCGTGAATGGGCCGGTGCGTAGATTTGGTTTCGCTGGGTCTGGTACACCTCTGGCTTTTTGTGAAACACCTGTGTGGTTTGCAACGTGACCATACTATGGAAGGAGCATGTTTCAGACTCTAAAAATGTGAAATCATTAAGTCAAATACTCTCTTGATGGTGCCAGCAATAATAGTCCCCGAATTACGGGACTCGAAAAGCTGCGACATTAAAATTTTGACCTCCATATGTTAAATATGGCAACAGCGCTTCGTGAAACGGCCAACTGATCATGGCCATGGTCATGGCCTGCTGGTTATCGTTCTTTTCATATGAAAATTCAAATGCGCAGGAAACAGGTGTGACAGATGACATTTGACATTACTGGAATTTGATTGAGCATGTTCAGATTTCATCCTCTTTTTTTGAATTATTATGCTTTCGTTGGGAAACCGATGGATTTATTTAAACAAAATATTGCTTTTGGCTTCCGATTATGTTTACAGTTTCTCCTATAATGTTACTTTGCTTTCCCTGCATAAATCCATCATAATAGTAATTAATCCTGAGTGTTCAAACAGGCCATGCCATTTTTGAAGGCAAGCATGTTATGTAGATGTATACTGCTTATAGATATTTAGGTCTTAATATTTCCGTCTATTATTAGGTTAAATAAAAGTCAAAGAATCGAAAATAAAATATTTATTTTCTAAAAAACAAATGCATATTAATTTGGTTGCTTCGTATTCGGACCTAGGTCGTCAAAATATTTCGTTTAAATATTTTATTTTCGCCCTTTGACTTTATCTCCGTCCCGACCGGGAACGTATCTAAAAAAAATTATCTCTCTTTAATAAATATTGTTCCTTTTATGTCAAGTTGCCATCTAAACGATGCCTTAGAACAACTACAATTTTATTATTCGGGATTTAGGTAGGCTATTGCGAAATTGTAACTGAACACACCCCAGAGGGAGCTAGGGATGTTCTTGGATATAATCAAAGTATCGATAGGCAAAATATCAAATATTTAGTTAGTAAAACTCGTAAATAAGACACGTTCATTTCCTTTTATCGAGCTTCTTTTCAAACAAAGCGTGAATTCTCTAGTCATTGGAATATCTGTCCTCACGTCAGAAGAGAAGGTGTAATAGGAATGTAAACTTATCGATCTTCGTGAGATGGAAACAATCGCATATTTGCAGAATACAGTACATCCCTATTACACCTTAGTGTCCGATGTGAGAACCTGTTCCATGGCTCTAGACTTCAAGCTCAGGGCTCGACATATAATTTATTGAATACTGTCATGATAATAACGTCTATTTAGCGTAGGCACTACAAAAACAGGCATACTCGCTCGGAAATATCGATAGTATTTTTGGGACTTCAATAGTACCGGTGTTGCCAGATGCCGATAAGAGAGCTATCGCATCAGTCGCTTAAAATTATCGTACAAAATACTGTTTTTGTCGGAAAAATACCGTATTGAAATTAAATAAGCGATATGGCATGATTTAAGATATTGGATCATTTATGTCTCGGATAGATTGGGTTCACTACATCTCTTTTTGGCTGCTTTCGGATTTAATATTATTGTCTACGAGTCTTTGGCAACACTGCAAGGCCCAACTTTTTAGATGACTGTCGCCAACTGGATGGAAGGTTCCCATCATTTTGCGAAGGTTTTTGGCTTAAAAGGAAAAATGTGGAAAATTGCGTCAAAAAGGAATTTTTACAAATTTTCTTGACATAAATATTGAGCGAATACGTGTTCTGTTACTCTGGGACTTATATTTTCAATTTTTTTCTGAAAATTCCAAAACTCCCAGTTTAATATCAGCTTTCAGTAAATCGGGAAATTACCTATATATTGGCAACTCTGGCTCAACGTAAATTATTTTATCAAAGTGACGTTGCCAGATTGTGTCTGTATATAGAATATTGCGTCTAGGAGAATCAATGGCATTATAATGTTTCACCATTTTTGTACATAAAATAGTAGTACATAAGAGACAATATTTCAAATATTGGATAATTTAT
>JAEQML010067007.1:0-19472 GCA_016904865.1 Pissodes strobi
GTTGTTTGACCCCTATTTTCATTAAAAGAGACGCGTTAGAATAAGTCTCCCCCCCCCCCCCCCCCCCGTCAACAAATACACGACAATAGCGCTCCATTCTGAAATCAGTACGCGTCGATAATAGAAACCATAAATAATCGCGTTAAACGAAATCTGTGTGAATAGACGTCATTATCGATATCGAATTGCAGTGAGCAACCACGATCTACTTTCAGCATTTCGTTCACCGGACGGTAGAGGTCATTACACTTATACATAATCTACAGTGGCTTTATACAGGACAGTGACGACAATAGACCAGGGCCGCCATTTTGGAGCAAATTTTCTTAAAGGCTATATGGAAGTTTCGCGTTTTTTGCATTTTTTTAGCAAGAAGCTAACAAAATATAGCGACTGAAGTATTATAATGGTAGGAATATGTTAACCGGACCCTTAGCTAACAAAACTTTAATGATTTTCACGAAATTAACAAGCAAAATAATTGAAAGTATTATACTAGCATTTGAAAATCCCGCATGTGTAAGCGGCAAGGAACATGTTTCCGACTCTTTTTGAGCGTAGTACAGAAAGGGACAGAAACTCAACCGAAACTAGACACTTATCAGCTGAATTGACAATGTAAGTGGGGTTATGAACTTATGACTCAAGATTGTGACAGATTGGTACGTAAATATATATAATTATTTGTTTTTATTATTAATAACGTTTTAATGTGATAATAAGAATGGTCGTCTGTGTTTACGGCAGGAAATTTTAGTACTTTCTCCATGATTTGTGGTGTCTTTCAGCAAGGTGATGTTATAAATAGTAAATGTAATTTTTAGGTCCATATTTCCCAAAAAATGTTTTGAAAGGCACAATACTTATGAAGCAGCGAAGCAGCAGGTATCCAATTTATACAGCAGTTGATGTAAGAAAGGGCACTTTTCTTTAAAGCAAATAGGTATATGGACAAGCAAAGCATAATTTAAACAAGATGACATGATGTATAATCTGTCTTCCATCGCATGGAATTCTAAACTTTAAGCAGTTTAAAAATAAAGCTGCTGCCATAAAATCATGTCTAGATTAAGACTTGTTCATGTTAAAAACATCTTATTTATTTATAATCAACACAAAGAATATAAAAGCTTATTTCAATTTTCAGCTTTGACCAGAGGGAAAAATCAGATTTAATAAGGATGCTATCAAAAAATGGACTCTGAATAATGAAAAATTCATTATGATTTTTATGGATGTTTACTACGATGATCTAAAATAAATATATTAATTTTACTCAACGTTGTTTGATTAACTTACTTCCATCTCTTCTTTCTTTCTTGTCGATCGGTAACAATAAAAAAAATCTTAAATAAAATATACATATATTACCTAATATATTTAAAACAATACAAAACAGGAATACACCTCTGGTTATTGACAAAAGCTAAATAAAGAACCTTAAACATGGAAAAAAACTGTAGTTTCTCGAATTAAAATTTTCAATACAAATATTTTTTTCAAGGATTTACTAGCATATTTTTGCACTAATTTACTTTTTTTCTTGTTAACTATTTTTTATTGAAATACTACATATCTACTAATTATTTTTTGACTCATATTATGAGTGATAACTGTACTATCAATTTTCCATTTCTACCAAAAAAATAAATTATGTGTTTATGGTAAAAAATCCAATCCATTCTTGACTCCTCAGTTTGCTCGGAAAAAAGCCTCGATATGGAATCTGAAGATTTCAAGGCAACTTCACGCTTTGTAGAAGCCTTACTTTCCACGTTGGTTTTGGAAATGGAAAATATGGTTGGGATAGCATTTGGCTTTAACTTCTTATCTCATCTTTTTTCCTCCCACATGCCTGGTGCAAAATGAACCTCCAAGAAAAGATAATCCGTTAGTACATTGTAATGTACACATCACTTAATTATGCAAATTGAGGCATGACATTAGACTGTGTTGTACGATGCTGGCTAAGCTCGAGTCAGCTAAACCAAGACTGGTGACTGAAGAATCTCATTTAAAATACATTGCAGATAAATGATCTAATTTGACAGCAATGTATTAAGGAGTTCAACCACCAGTCGTAGTTCAAATAAGCTGAGTTTAAGCCTCTATTTTACAACATTACAACCAGGCCCTACTAACTACATAACAGTAACTAGGTATATGATGTTAAACATGGAATGTTATAAATGTTAAAGTATTTTTTGTACTTCCAGGACTAAAATGGTTAATTTAATCCTAAGGGACTAAAGTACATTTGGACTGTGATCGTGATCACAAAGTTATCGACACTGACAACTTGTTTACTTATACTGTAACTAAGTGTTTCAAAGTAGAACAATACAATATTCAACTGGTAAAGAAAAGCCTAATATAACATTTTATATAAAAAAAGGCATGCACCTGCAATCTACTATATTCTTATAAATACAAAGAGTAGAATATAACAACAGTCTTTGGTGTGACAAAAAAGACTCGTGAAACAATCACCCTTCAACTTTACATGCCCACGTTTTTTTTAAATCACTACATATAGGATAATAATGTATTGGTGGGCCTGTAGAAAGCCTGCAGGGCATGTAAAAGCCTACGTCTGATTAAATCTTATAGATAATCTACTTTAAAATACCACTTGTTTACCTACCTTGGTACCTACGAAAGCAGCAAAACTACACTTTAAAACGTAATATAACTTTAATGTCTAATTGGATATACCGAAACTACACACACAGGTTTAATAGTCAGCAAAAAAGTCACTAGAAAAACGCATAAAATCGCTATAAATCACAAGAACTTATCCACAGTCACATATGAAAACAAACTAAATTTGCTCCAAAAGGGCGCAGCCAATCAGCGCGTTGACGAAACATTGTCGTCACTGTCCTGTATAAAGCCACTGTAAATGAAACTATATCTTTTCGCCATCTAACAGAGTTTTTGTGAGTTACTTAGGTTTGGAGAATTTCGTCCATAAGAATTATCTTAATAGTCTTTTATTATAAAATGATAATATGTTATTTTCTGTATTTAAACTGTTCTGTGATTAACTGTATTTTGTCAGAACTTTAAAACTCATATTTTAGTTGGAAATATTTCAAAAATAGGAACTAGGCAGTAGTGGTGATTTAGAATTTAAGATTAAGGATAATGATCTAATAATTTGGGTGATATTTATTTTACAGATTCTTATTATTATTTTAACTGCGATACGGTTATCTCAATTACGTTTGAGACCTAATTAATTTTCTTTTGCGTAGGTTATGTCCGAGAAAATATTTAATATTTAAATAAATAGCTTAATTGGGATCTTTGATGATTATTTTGGTATGCTGAAGTCAAGGTCAAGTTGAGTATATCAATTTCTTTTAAGCTTTCTCGATATTGTCGTATACGAGTAGGATATTTTTCAAAATTTTAACTAGCCGTATTTCAATGCTTAAAAATCATTGCTATATTCACAGTAGAAAATTTAGTGGCGCCTTCGCCCAACTGCCAACTCTAAGATTCACACCTATAAATATTACCATCGCTGAGGGAACCAGGCATATGGACCGGTTGTTAAGCAATTATTAACTAATCGCGTTACAAGGTTTTCATAAAAGCACAAAAATTTGACGAAGCCGCGAATTTCGATTTACTGTACTAACAACAAGATTATGCTATGCCTAAAGCACATTCCATAAGATGCAAACAAATGTGTGCAAGAACTTAAAACAGTTGGGTAAAGATACATATTAATGTTTCAGGGTTCCGAAATAGAACGGAACCCCATATTACCTACTTTGTTTGCGACTACAACTACAATAGAAAATAATTACGTTCTACAAATATTTTGTAATTATGCGGTAAATTGGATATATTGTTTGTTGGATTGTTTTATTTTTTTTTTCTGGGCCTTGGAGTTTAATTCATGCGAATCGCATAAATAAGTTTCTCTGGCGGTCATATAGCGGTTATAAATGCTAGCAGCTAGCCATGGAAAAGGCGATTTTTCGAGTAGACATATTATAGAGTTGCAATTTTCAAGATATAAATCAATGGAACATGTTTGGACTTTGTGTGCTAACTCCTACATAATTCAGAGCGCCTCGCCTATTTAATATCGACAGTATATATTTACTTGCGATGCGGGCCAATCACTATTCAAAGGAATCCTGTTTCTTTTAGATTCCGTTTATAAACTAAGAGTAATATGTATTTGGTATTTTCTTTTATTTCAAAATTCACTGCTATTGAAATAGTATGCAATCAAAACTATACTTTAATAAAAACTTGCAGAAAATGTACTTCGTTCCTATTTTACCATGCGTATAAAATTAACGATATTTTTATCTTATATAGAGGACACACGTAAACTGCAAACTATGTCGTGACGGATAACTTGAGATCTTTTGCTAACGGCACAAACGAAAGGGGAAGTAGTGTTACTTCGTGGAGCAATATTCGTTCGGAATTTTGAGGTTTTTACGTGGTGGCTTGTTAGGAATTTCTAAATCCTAAGAACCGTCGAGGTGTCAGCGGGATTCTATAGTAGTAATTGATTTATATTTTTAAAATTTTTGTTATTATCCAGAAATTGAGTTGTACATTGGTATTAATAATCAAGTTGGTGGAAAAAGTGTACATTATCTAAATCTCGAAGTTATTTTTTTGGGGGGTGGGCACTATCTCATTCTTGATTAATTTTGAAAGTGGCATAGAGGGCTTGCCATTTTTTTAAATTCAACTAGCTTTAGGCAAGTTTTCATATTTTAGAAATGATTTTCCAATCTAATCTTTATTTTGGAAGTTTATTGCACTATTGAAGATCTTTTTTTAAATGAAGCTCTAGTGATTATATAAAGCCAACAGCATAGCTATTGCTGCTACGCATTCACGCAAATTTGACTAAACATCAGTTAAATGGTTGTCACACCATGCTCCGTCCCGAATAGAAATATTATCTATCGTAATACTATAATAAATCCAATGTGATATTGAGTGAATTTCGAATAGGGCCACCCTTTTGATATAATGCGTATAACGGGATATTTTGATGATGCTTATTGCTTCGCGGCAGCACTAACTTTTATTATTTTGATCTAAATTTTTGCCAGCATTATTTTTTAAGTTTAGTGTTTATTAGTTTTTAGGCAAGTGTACTTTCACACATAATAAATTATCGTTGACTTAATTTTATTTGTTTTTTCTATATTTTTTACAAAAGTAATTTTTTTTATCATCATGTTTTTTAAATAGATTTTGGGTAAAACATTTTAGCGTTGTGAAGCGAAAAAGTCCTTTATAGATATTTAAATGTTACGTTGTTGTTGAATTATGAGAGCAGTCATCTGTTAGCAACATCTTTGAGCAGAAGCAAGCTAGTATTAATAACATCGACAGAAACAGTTACTAATATTATTTAGGTAAACAATTTACGTTCTATTTGACTTTCTTCTCATACTCAGGTTCAGAATACGCCTGCCTGCATAGCAAATTGCCAAGTAATTTTCAAGCTAATTAGAAATTATATTATGATAAACATGAGTCTGTTTCTGTTGTACATATCTTTACTGCATTATTTCAAGCTTACAAGAAGTTGCTGAAGCTTATATTTGCATCCGTTAAGTAATGTCTAATTCAAAACGATAACACAGTAATTAATATGAAAACATTTATTAGCGCGTTGCTTCAACGTGCCCTTAAAAATCCGCAACCAGCTAGAGAGAAAATTAAATTGCGAAGAGAAGATATAAATAATAAAATGATTGCATAACTCTCTCCATTCGTGTAACGCGATTTTGGAAATAAATTGAGAAGGCGTCGTAAGTGGATTAGTGTCTATTCAAGGATAAAGTCGGGAGAAATTTGTTTCGCTGAACATTTAAATGACTTCGCGAATATAATTTTCGATATGGTAAAATGGTTACGCCAAACTGAACAAAACTAAAGAACAAGCAAGCACATGATGAATAGCGCTGTTTTTGTCAAGAGATCAGATGATATAATATATATATATATATATATATATATACAAGCCCGTACGAGATATATCTATAACGTTGTGAAGCCCGACGCGACGTTGTGAAGCCCGACGCGACGTTGTGAAGCCCGACTTTGGGCTTCACAGCGAGGCCCGAGTATATATCAACCATTCGATTCCCCTAGACCTCAGCACCCCCCTGCCAAATTTTCAGGGGGGGCTTGACGACGCACTATTTATGCATATGCTTATACGAAAAACTTGGAGAATCTTCCTGTAGGGGGCGCTGCCAAGTATGTAATTTATACACCAATTTTTTTTATTTAATCACCCCGTTATCAGGCCTTAAACTTGGCAACACCTTTAGGCCAGACAACGAACGTAAAATGTATTTTACTGAAAATAAGGTCGGGCTTTATAGCGAACGTAGTATGCATTCATTTTATTTATAAATGTATCCAAGCTTCCAACAACATAGTGGTATTAAAAAATGCCCACCTTTGGATTTGGTCGTCGATAGTTAGTATTGTACACAAAGTGGCTTAAAAAATTCGTATTTTCAAATTGTAGGTACTAAAATTAAATTAAAATAAAATTCCTAATTTCTGCTGAAAATAAGAAAATAATATATTTTTTTAAAGTAACAAAAATTCTTCATGGATTTGCTACTAGTGGCTTACTTTCAAAATTGTTTTTTATGGGACCTAATATACGAAATGGTATTTTAAACACCATATATTAATATATATTAATATTTATTCATCTAATAGTTATAGCTAAAATAAAGAAATTATTTTGTCATTTTGTTTGCCGTGCACATATTACATACGACTTTTTCGTATGATTTGTTTCCTCAGTATTCCATTTTGTAGTATACGTCTATAATACAAAAAATCGGAAAGGAAATGTCAGAATATATTAAAATTCATTCGCAGATTAATTCTAAGTCGAAAAGTTCATACGAACGTTTGAAACGGCCTAGTTTCCGATATTTGGTGCTAATTTTTTTTTAAAAAATGGTTTTTGCTTTCTGTTTATGTAACCATTAAAACTATATTATCAAAAGTCGGCATTTCGTTAAAATTATTAATCTTAAATCCCAATTTGTTGTCGTTTAACTCGTATTAGCTCAACGATAGGCAAAGGCAAGGGTACTACGCTGAAATGGGCAAATTTTGAAAAATCAAACCCCAAAATAAAATACTTAAAAGAACCTGTCAAATAAGCTATCACAATACATATCCTTGCTCTTGAAAAAAGAACTCAGGGTGATTTTTAACCCCAAATAAAGGGTAAAATTCATGTAAAAAAAAAAACATTTATTTTCATTTTATTTGGCAAACGCTTGTCTTTACTAATATAGAATTTATTTCAATTAAATGTTCCACCCTGCATATTATTCTGAGTAATCGGAAAAACGAGATTATTATACTTTTGAACGGACTCAGTCAAGATGCCCCAATTAATATTTTTCTGATTGTTTAATAGTCACGTATTATTGTAAGGCCAGCCGACAAGGGGGTTCTAGGTGGAAATAAATGGGGGCAAGCTGCATTACAGTTTATTCTCTTTGTTTTGATGTGTTGAATACGATACTCAATTTGCACGGTTTATCGATCCCGGATTTGGCAGCCATATTGAAAAATTCTATAAAAAAATATATTTTCATGGATGTTTTAAAATAACTCGGTCTGGATGCACAGTGCAGAAAATTTTCAAATGATCCAAAAACCCCATTCAAAGTCTCTACAAAAAAGGCCCTATTCACTGCTTTGGTAGATACACAGATTGCCGAGATTCAGACACTTAAATACCGAACATACATTTTCTAGTATGCATTTATAGAAATTAATGCTTTTCCCCTGTAGGCCTATTCCACTTTCTTGTTGCAAATGTTCTAATGTTTAATAATAATGTGTACTTACATAATATGCTTTACTAATTTCACATTCGGTGTTTTTGACGTAGACGGTTGATCAATTGGCTCATCAATGTTTTCTTCATCAAACTGTACGGCTGGTCCTTGTTCATTGTCTGTTTCTTCGACATTTTCATCGGTCATTAATACTTCTAATCGAGAATCGATTGCTTCATCGTCCTCTGGATCTTCTATAATAGTGTCAGAATTTGAACACGCTCTTCCCAGGCACGAACCACATACTACTGAACAGTGTAATCCTGCTTTTCGGCAATTTTAGGCTGCGATGCAACCTTTCCTACATTTACAAGAAATCATCTTCCATTGGGCGACTGCTTCCAACCCCTGTCAGCGGGTGATTTGTCATTTGGACTTGTAGATAGGTACGAACTGGGTGCATACGAGCTGCATCTTCGGTTGGAAGAAGAGATGAAAGATTAAATAAGCTCTTTGTTATAGACTGCGCAAATAATTGGTGTCTATAGGATGTCTCGTCTCTCTTTGCCCCATAAAGTGCCATAAGAATGTAATTCCAGCTTTGGTTATGCTTTCTGAAGTTGCATTTGGGTCTTTTAAACCGTAAATGGCGGTTTTCAAGCTTGGCTGATTTCTTAAAACCTTAAGGAATTTCATTTTACCCTGCCTGTAGATTGCTGAAGTGATGTCGCACACACTAAATACATGTAAGAACAAAATGTTTTCTTTCACAGCCGGGCCCAAGCGTAATGCAGCTGGTGAATAAAGTGTGTTTCCTCCTTTTCCCTTTCCTTGCTTTAAAAAGTATATGTTGTATTCAGATTTACACAGTCCAGTAAGTATAACGTGTAAATCAATGTCCTCACCTACTATCACCACTGATCCAAATTTGTGTGACATATTAACAGCTGTATTAATTATGAGAGTGTCAGCATCTTCTAACGCCTGTTTTACTACAATTTCTTCAGTTTTAAACCGGATGCACAGCATTGGAATCAGCCTGCTTTTATTCCTTCCGCTTGCCAGAAATTTAACTTGTGATGTAGTGATTTTCATTGTTTCATCAAAAACTATTCGGCTGTGAGACAATTTTTCATCCGACGAAAGCGTTCACCACTTTTGATTGAGTTTTCGTTGCTCTTAACTGTATATGCATCAAATACTATAACGGCGTTTCTTGGGTAATGCTTCTTAATATATTCAATGTATTTATCCAAAACAGCTGAGTAAAATTCTTGTTGATACCACACAACTCGGTGAATAAGAAAACCACCGACAATGACGTACTTATAAAGTGTCATTAAGATAAGCATTTTCTGTGATTGGTGTAAACGCCTCATATAGAGCAGACTTTTTCGTTTTTCGCATTCCTACATTGTCAAAAAGTGAGAGTGGATAAGGATCCAGTTCATATTGAAATTATTCTTGAAACTGTTTAGATGATCTCTTGGCATAGAAAATTCTTTGAAAAAGCAGAGTAGGGTTAATTGGAATCATCGTCTGACCTACTTTAATTCCTGAATTTATGGATGCAATTGGTAGAATCCTCTGTTTTCTTTGAAATTTAATATCTGCAAAGCTACTTCGAGTAAAACTTGTTGTCATCGACAAACCAACATCATACGCATTGTAACAATTAATTTTGTCATCTCCAAAGGATCGTTGATATTGTTCGTTGTCATATACTTTCGTTCCTATATTTTACTATTCTTAAGCGTTCCTCGTGTTCGTCTTTTTTTGCTCATTTTGCTCATTTATGCTCTCGCTAAAATTTGCTTACCTGTGTCTCGAAAACAAATGATGGTTTGAGAGTTTAGTTACTGTAATATATTCCCCAATATCTTCCCCGTATTTTTCCAACAATTTAGTTTTTATTATTCGTGCATTGGGTATGTCACCTTGGTATCCTTCAAATAGATCGTCTAAATAAAATTGGTTTTCTTCACGATTTGATTCCAAAAATATTCCATATTCTATACTGCCCAATATTAACGTGCATTCGCTTATCGCTTCGGGTAGTACAAAAGACAGTAGACACTAAAAATAAAGACGATCGACAGCCGAAGAGGCTGGGAAGGGTCATGATCAGGTGATTTGGCCCCACTCCGGTTACTATGGTGCTGTTGCCGGACAATGAAGAGTACAATAAGTCACAATTTGAAATTAAATAACGCTAACTTATATATAATTCAATCAATGTTTGCATTGGATGTTAAATAACTTCAAAACCGGTAAGTTTACAGAATAAATGTATATTTTTGTAAAGAATTAAGTTTTTTTTTTGGTTACTTGAAAATTTTCTCTACAATGCACTTAGTCCGAGATATTTTGAAAAATCCATGAAATCATTATTTTTATATGGGATTTTTCAATATGGCGGCTAAATCTGGAATTGATAGACCGCGCAAATTTAGTATAGTGTTAAACACATCCAAACGAGGAAAATAAGCTGTATTGCAGCTTGCCCTCATTTATTGCCACCTAGGCCTATTTAGAACGACGTATCGACTGGCCTCAAATAGTATAATTAAATAAACAGAAATAAAAAAATTGTGTGTGCTTAAGACGATAGAAGTGAAAACTTCAACAAGCGGGGTCATCGTTTGTCAGAATTTCGATCCGAGCCTTCGTTGCAGAGATACGGGCGAAAAACGGTTTTCCCCCAAAAACCTCTCTTAAATTAGAGCCCCGGTGTCCCCCGTATGATCTAAGGTGGCCCCCATGGGGCGCCCCTACCATAAAAGTTTCGACCTCGTACCTCTTCCCGTTCTCCCGAAATTATTTTTTAAAGTTTTTCCTTCTCCCCCCCGTCCCCTGGCCAAACGGGTGTGATTCGGGGTCCCGTTTTCCTCCAGGCTACATCCCCTGAAATTTCAGCCCTCTACCTATACGGGAACATGCCATACATATTCGAGCGTGACGGCTCCAAGCGTGACGCGTGATGCGTGACGCCTGACGGCTTTACTGAATTCAATCCCCAGGAAAAAAAACGCAAAACGCACCTAAAGAAGTTTTCACTTCAAAAATCCTACCTGGTAGTTATACCAAATAGAGTAGCGTTGGCGGGATATTTCTACATAATTTGACGGAGTACGGAAATAACTATGAGAAAACACAAATATAAATAAAGTGATATTTTAAGGGAAAATATTTGCCTAATATGTTTCTGAATTTAACCTTGAATCTAAAAATAACTCGGGCGTCACAACGAACGTATTACATAGTTTGGGTTAGTAACGACGGGCTTTGCAACATGCATTTTACATATTTTCTGAAATATGAACGGTGGTTTACATTAAGCAAAGTTCTCGAATTAGTATATGTACCGGGTGATTCCTTATATTTTGCGCCACCAGTGGAATCTCCATGCATGCAAAGCCGCATAACTCTATAAAATGCATTTATTATATTTCCGAATTAGTTCGGAGTTAAGAGTATGAGTATGCGGCTTATCTTTTAAGAGTAAATTATATAAAATAGCATTATTACAATTAGGTACTACACAAATATTAATTTTTATTCCGATGACAATCGGCCTAAATACCTTCAAATATCTATTTGAAAAGTGAATGAATCTTCACGTACCCGTCAGACTATATATGGATCATTTGTAATAAAATATATTCTAGATACAGTAAGGATAAATTCATTATCTGATTTTGCCTAACACACTTCGAAGATGATCATAAATGAAAGCAAATTTTACGTGTTTGCCAAGAGTACAAAAAGAAAAGTAGTTGTCCGATCACTGAAGTTAAGCAACGTCGGGGTGGTTAGTACTTGGACGGGTGGCCCCATGGTTTAATTTTATGAATGTTCCACTTCTACCGCGTGTGAACTCTTTTTAATTTAATATAGTTTTCAATATCGCTCTGCTGAAGTTTTTACTTCTGCCCTGTGGTTTTATGCATACACCTTTTTTAATAGAACAGCCTGTATATTATTATAATTTTGTGCTATACGTAAGATTCTAAACTGATTTCCTGTATGATGTCAATCTTTTTAACAACATATCTGATGACACTGACTGACGATTGGCACCACGAGTCCTAAATTTAATACCTTGATTGATAGTACCCACCAAGGTACCAAATTTTGGTAAGTAAGCACCATTAAATAATTTTCTAAATGTTAAGATAGAAATGTGAAACGAATATTGCTTTATCTCTGAACGTTTTCTTGCTACAAACGCACAAAACAACCAAAGAGCCTATTTTCATCTGTTTATAAATTCATCCTATCCATTTCATAAGTATGACATCATATATAAAATCTGTATAGAATGTTACGTATAATAAACAATTATAATAATACACAGGCTGCTCGATTTAAAGAGAGATAAGGTTGATCTACTGCAACTATAATGACCTCATTAGCAATATTTATTAAGCGTACCATAAAAAGCCCAAGAAGACAAACACAATATTCACCTGAAACTATTATTTCAATAACCTTGAATCTAAAAATAGATACTAAAGTGCTAATAGCTATAAATTAAAATGGCAACACCGCTGGGCTTCGCAGTGTTACTTTGATGTATATTTGAAAACATGTGGGCTTTTGAACAACCGTAAGATATCTTTTTTGGGCTTCGGAACGTCAAAAAGTTTCTATTCGCTTTTCTGTAAGGAAATCATTGCCCCTCTCCTTTCCCCTCTATAGGTTTTCGATGATTTTAAGACGATAGGTAAAAAGTATACTCGCCTAAACGCCCTGCATGTGCCGGGCTCCAAAACGCCCCATTGGCCTCCGGGTTTTACTTCGTACTATTTATATATATATATATATATATATATATATATTTTTTTTTTTATGGCAGTGGCACGCACATTAAAGAGAGATCCTATGACGCTCGACGCGTACGCAAAGATGTTTATTGACACGACTCTTGAACGTTGAACGTTGTAGGTTGTAAGAAACAGGCGTTCTGGGAGTGAGTTCCACAGTGATGCAGTGCGCCAGACAAAGGAGTACTTGTATAGCGATATTCTAGATGTTTCTAGTTGTACTACAAACTGGTGCGCGCTTGCCGTCTGTCGTAAGGGTTTTTCTGATCTAAATTCAGAGGCAAGGGTACTGTCATCTGCAAAACTGTGAACAGGATCATTCGTTTCGGTCAGCAGGTCATTAATACAGATGAGGAACAGAGTTGGTAAAAGTATAGCGCTCTGAGGCACGCCCGCGTTAATCGCGAATGTGTCTGAGATGTGTCCTTCAACTGCAACGTGCAGAGGTCGACTCTTAAGAAAACTGGCAAGCCAGCTGGCAACAGCACCACATCTGAAAAAATGCCTTTTTTAGATTTTAGAACACGCTCGGACACACCGATCTATAGGTATATTTTAAAGCAAAACTTAACTAAAGTATGTTGTGCTCTTGCAGAAACATATTCACGCTTATGTTAGTTTGGGATGCCACACCAAAATAAATAAATAATATTGAATTGTGTTTAAGCAAACCTTTAGAGATAAACAGTTTCTAGTTTAGGTTGAACCACTCCATTCATTGGTTAGATTCTTTGAATATTTGATCATCATTGATAAAGATAACACTTCAAAAAGTGGCAAGTTATGTCACAGCAAGAGAAAGTTCTTCTTGCAGAGAAAAAACTTGGCTATGAAAGTATTTTAGGGAAAAGTTAGACTTAATTGTAGTTAAACCTCGAAGTGGAGGAAGTGGAACTTCAAACAATGGCAATACCGACAGAAATTGTTTTACAAATTCAGAAATTTCAGCTGAAACTAGTGGTTTGGATAAAGAACTTATCGAAAGATGTGTTCTACTGCGGCTTTAGCTTCATAGATATAAAATTAATTCTAGGAAATTCATAAATTACACTTTAGAAATAGCTAAAGAAGTTGTAAAGAAATATCCATGGTATTACCTATCTGCTTAAGTACACACAATTTTTCTATATGGATCTTCTACTACTGAGAAACTTTCTGAGGAAGCTGCAGAATCATCAATTAAAAGATCTGAAGTTATTCAAACATAAGAATATGAAAAAAATATCTCGTATGCCTACAAACACAGATATTCTGCATAGATGTCTTTACAATCTGGCTCTTTCATTTCTAGCTTAAAAAAATTGTCAAAAACTAGTAACGCAATCTTATTATTAGAAGTTTTTGATTTGTTAGAATCGGATAAGTAATATAACTTGCTGTAATTTGGTTTTTAGTTTTGCTTAATAATTCCAAATTGAATCAAAATATAAGAATGTAGTCAACGTTTGAAGGCTACAGTTAATGTTCGATACAGAAAACCCCACTAGATGAAATTTAAAGGGATAGATTGCATTTATTAGAAACATCACCAGCGTATTTAGTAAGTGATGCCCTGAAATTCCATTAAATTTAGATATTTATTCAACGGGGCAGTTGCTTAATATTACAAAATAGAATATCTAAATCTACATTCACCTAACCTAAAAAGGTAAATGTAAAATGTTGACCACTAACTATCTTAAGCTATGATCAATTAGTATCACATTGACACCACATTAAGACTTAACGAAAAAAAATAAGTACAACACAGTAAAGTAGAAAGGAAAATAGAGATAAGACACCGGGGCTGATCATCTAACACAAAATTTAAGGTTCCTTTTAAAGTTGGTGGGCTTATCAAAGCAGTCAAGATCAGAGGTCTACTGATTAGCCAATCTTGCCACCCTAGACAAAAAGCGTTAAAGGCATAGTTGGTTCTATGTATTGGATTATGAAAAGAAACCACTTGTCGAGTTTGTCTTGGCTGGACATGAATACCAATCCTATTTAGCAGCTGGAGCCAAATGCTGCGAGAATGAAGAATGTTGTAAAAGAGTGACAAATCTTTTTTACTTCGTCTCGCCTGCAAAGTTTCCATGTGCAGGTTCTCCTCAATCAGATAATAGTTCACAAAGTCTTCATAATTGGTTCCGGCTTCGTTTTGCTTAAACAATATATATCTTAAGAATTTGGGTTGAACACTTTCAATATGTTGGGTGTGTACATCATAATGAGGAGACCAAATACATTAGCCATATTCCAAATGCGGGCGTACAAGGGAACAATAGAGCAAACGAATAGAATCGATGCTCTGGAACTCACCAGAACATCTCTTGTTGAAGCCCAACATCTGAAGAGCTTAGAAATTGCCCCAGGAATATGCAGAATAAAACTCAAGGGACTATTAAGTATAATTCTCAGGTCTCCAACATGAGAAATTGACTCTATAAGGTTATTGGTAATGTAATAGGAGTGGTCAACACTATTCCTGCTTTTTTGACATTTAAGTCCATCGAGTTGTTGTTGCACCAGACAATGAGTCTATCCAGATCCCACTGAAGTCTGGGGCAATTTTCTCTGTGGATCTAACTTTAAGATATAGTTTTTAGTCATCTATAAAGAGAAGTAAGAAACTGTACTGAAAACAAGGTGATATATCATTTATGTTTATGATGAACAACAGTGAATGCGTGAACTTGACACCCCTCCTCCATAGATCGTGACAAAAATCTGTGAATTGCAGAATATTTAGCTCTGTGGAACGGCCGGCAATGAAATCAAACTGCACATCAATCAGTTGGCCTTGAAGAGAACAAGTCAGAAAATCACACACGAGGCTTTCAAAAATCTTTGAAATGGTACTCAAAATGCTGATAAGCCTGTAATTATTGGCCCTATGGGAAGGATCTCCTGCTTTGTGAATATGCGCTGTATATTTGGTCTTCCACTAGCGTGGAAAGACTCCTGAATGTAAAGATTGATTCAATATAAAAAATGAGGCGTGCTAATAAAAAGTTGAACTGTTTTAAAAATATGGTGGTAAACGATCAGGACCTGGACCCCTGCTTGTATCCAGCCCCAACAGCCTAGTGCATATATCAGATATAGAAATAGTTAAGCTGTTCAGATGTAAATTATTAAAGATCACTTCATTGGATATATGGCATGTTTTCTTGTTATACATTTCTGAAAAGTATTCAGCAAACAGACCAACTATCTCTTCTCTAGATGACCCAGTGACACCTTTATAAGAAAGTTCATTAGAAATTTGGATTCTACCCTTTTTGGAGCTTATAAACATCCAGAATTTTTTTGAGTTAGTGGGACGGGATATCTCAGTAAGCTGAACATAGTTTCGGTAATCTTGCATTACAAAAATAACATAATCAACATATAAATTTGAGTTAGCTTATAATTTATGCAGTTTTTTTCGATAATTAACAATTTAACTTTTTTGATTAATATCTTTTTAATGGTACAAAACAGTCTATGCATAAGTACAATTAACCTCATAAAAATGTTAATCATATCATTGAGAGATTTATTAAGAACAAATCGTCCCAAACGAAACCGGACATAAAAATTGAGACAGCATTATAATCAATTAATTTAAAGTCTCTAGAAAACCCGATGCCCACGAGTTCCCTGTTTCTCTCAATAATTGAGGTTAGTTTAAGAGTAAATGATAATGGAGATTGATACTTATCAACCGACAGCAAAATCTCCTCTTCAGCCATATAGATCTCAAGGTACTTATCTGTCACAAGTATCAGGTCCAGCAGAGGATTCGCCTCATTTTATATATGGTTGACTTGAAATAAGCTGTGGAGAGAACTCATATTTGTCAGCACTTCGAAGGTTTCAACTTAATTAGGTGGAGCAGGAGCCCTTGCTGAGGCAACAAAGTCAAACTCTTCAATGGACCAAATGCTATGGGGTAGGTTGAAATCTCCCAATAAATAAATCCTAAAGTGAGAACGATCTTTACCGAGTTCACCTAGGCAATCATTAAAAGTGGCGTAGCTTTCAAAAGAAGCACGAGGTGGAAAGTACCTAGTTCCCAAAATATATTGTGTTTCCCCACAGCTGCTGTACACAAAGAGGTGTTCCAAATGAGGAGCTGAGGGCTGGGGTTTACTTTTTATACTCTTGTGTACCGCAATGAGCACACCTCCGCCTCTGGAGTATAAACTGGTTTTGGTTGATCTATCTTTCCTGTAAATTTTATAGTCATATAGACAGAGGTCAATATCAGAGAAGTCAGATGCCAGCCAGGTCTCATTAAATTCCATTATGCTATAATGAGAATAAGAAGCATTGAAAAACAATAAGTCAAGTTTGGTCCGATGACCTCTAACATTCTAAAAATAAACTGACATGTCTGAAATGGACTCTGTTAGTTTTTTGGCATGATCTGAGAACACCCTTGACATGTTTAATAAATAGGTGAGCAACTCAAAAATCGACGCTTAAGAATGATGAAATGCATTAATGAATGCTCTTATTTAATATTCAAGCTTGAAGCATACACTTAAAATTAGTATTGTACTGAAATTGACTAGAGAGACAGATGCATCAAAGTAGAGAAAGCGATATTTCAAACCTTCCGAGAAACGTCACATACTAAAGACTTATGCCTACTGTGGTAAGCGATGGAAAAAATAAATCACATCAAGCTTGACATGCAGTCTATAAAAACGAAGCCACGCATATAGGTTTAGTCGAACTTTTTATTTATCTACTCTTTTAGTATACTTTGAATCTGATGAAATGGTTTTTTTAACGATATTTATCCCATTTTATTTTTATCTCGCTGCTATTTTCATAGCCGGAATCCACAAGATAACGTTTATTCCGCCTGTAATTCTACTAATGGTATTTTCTGTTCAATAACAAGATATAAAACTTTGTCGAGAGCTTTCAAAACAATTGGAAAATATTTTTCCAGAGTTTATTGTACTACCTACCTGCTTTTCGACAGGCGCCACTAAAGTTTGCTAGACGGACCGATAAAAATACACGGTTCACCTATTTGGAGCTGAAATTTATGGAAAGCAGAGACACTATGTTTCCACCATTGGATAAAAATATGTCTCTCTTTATTCGCAATATGACTGTATCTTTTTTATAGAAAGAGCCTTAATATTAATCTTAATACTTATTTATGTTATACGAACCCACACGTAGCTTTTAGAATACACCACTTTGAATCCCTTGGCAAATTTGTTCCCTATTTTGTATATATGAACAATTTGCATCGACACTAACTTGCTCTTCAATTAGCTTTCGATTTATGATCCTTATTAGGTTGGCCCAATTCCCTAAATTAAAAATTCTGAATTTGTTTTATTTAAGCTTTTAAAACATAACAAATTCTTGGGTTACATGTTGAAGAGGCCTACTTTGCCTATGGGCATATAAAAATATGGAATACATTTTTCTGCCAATATTTTGAATTGAAACTTAGGATTATCTTTACAATAATTTTAGCTACTCTAGCATCAAAGCTGTTTTAAGTACCACTAGCTAATTCCCAACATCCCCATAATGCATCCCCAACTTACATAGGTAAATATATATTGGAGCCATTCATTTTCAAAGTCTATACTGTAGTATAACGTACCCGGGTCGATTCAACATAGTTGAATCAGATAAGTAAAATTGTGCTTTGTCTTTATTTTGCCAATGATCGTCAAAATAGATTAAAAAGACAATCAATACCTACGTTGTGTTAATATTATATCTTACACAATTTTTAATTATTCGGATTGCGCTTCGACTAAACACAATTAGGGAAATTTGAGGGAAAGGTGCGTCATGTAAATTAAACCACAGGTTCCTAATACGCCTAATTTATTAAAGAAAAGCGTGCCATACTCCGCCTGGAATTCACGAGGGAAAAGAGCATGGCAGAGAAAACCTCGATCCCAATTCCTAAATCGAGTTATGCTGTACAACCTTTATTAGTATAACAATTAATTAAATTACTGTCTCACGCACCGCAATTTGTCGTTCCACACTTGTGACAATACTACAATACATTCAAAACTGAAGGGTTTAGTATTAGTTAGCCAGACGTCGCCAGCAGGTACTGAGGTCCCATAGGGGAGGCTACTCAGCTATAGTTGCAAATTGAGCTAATATCTCTAGTAAGACCTGCAGGCCGATTAATATATATATTTCCTTCGTTATCGCTTAGCGATTGATTACATTATTTGTGATTGAATAGTATTCGTTTACTGTTGCTAATTAGTTATAGTCATTTCGATATAATACATTTCAATTACGATATGTGGTTTCATTCTGTGTAATTCTGCACAGGCTACAGATCCTTTATCATTTCGGGTGCTTATAAGCAATTGGCATCAAGTCAAAAATTCAAGGTTACAAAATAATGTTAATTTAAATTTCACAGGTTTCATACAAAAGCAAATCATTAAAAATATAGAATTTGCTAAAAGAACGACTTAGGGTGCTTTGCTCGCAAGCTCACGATTTATAGCTAGGATATTCGCTCAGTCAGGGGAGGAAAATGTTAGTGGATTCATCAAGTCCCTTGCTTACATTACAATCACAGTCATACGAAAACTAAAATTCCAGCACGAAGAGACAGGAAACAATACCCAGTGTTATTCACAGCATAAAACGATTTCATTAAATATATATACCTGTTATACCAAATATAAATTATCCATGAGAACAAATGAAATATTTGTGCAAATTATGTTTATAACAATATCAAAATATATACATATGTTATGCCATCAAATATGAATTATTATCAATGAGAATAAAATAAATAAACTTGTGCAAATTATGTTAATAGCAATATCAAAATATATACATATGT
>JAEQML010067008.1:0-19471 GCA_016904865.1 Pissodes strobi
TTTCGAGTTCCCCATACATAGACACGAATTCGAGCCACCCTGTACATATGCGAAGGGGGTCATCATAGACGGGGGGTCGACAAAGGCTGATCTCCCCTACTGCTTTTTTAAATAATTAAATTATTATTGACTAACTCTAGACAAGGTTTAATTATTATAAACAAACTTAAAAATGTTTGCTTGTAATCTTATATTGTATTACTGTTAAAATTCTCGCATTTTTTTAAGGTAGGAACTGCGAAATTTTGATAAAATTATTGAATAATATTATCTACGTAAAATATTTCCAATATGGTGGCTTGTGCTGTTTGTAGAACGAAGGTTTCTTAGAAAGAAGGCATAAATCCTAATAGTTTTGTCATAACCTTTTATTTACTGTAATTAATCTGTTTACTCCTAACTGTTCCTTAGAGTAAAGCTCCTTAGTCTTGACCAAGGTTGCTCGGCCTGCTCATAAAACTACTTGGCCTTATATTATCACGGATTCGCATAAGTCTTCTAGCGCTGTGATCAAGTTTTCCGCACCCAATTAGATCACCATAACCTCAAATTTTGTCCAGTTTTATGTTGATCTACATTTTCATTTATTATCTTTGAAGATTGCAAATTTAATTTTTTTTTAGATTACCATTTCTTGTAACTTGTAAGTATTTATGTGAAATATTTTCCATTTTTATGGAAATTATATTGGACACCGCTACTGAATCACGACAGATAGTCAGAATGACAAGAACAAGATGGCCGCTTTAAAAGAGCTCTAAGCGGTAGGAGTTAAAGTAATGGTTTAAGAATGCAATAGAAAAGTCCAATAGGATTTTGTAAAGATTATATGGCCTTAATGAAGCAATATATTTTCCCAGTAATCCTAATACAGTCTTTTAAGTAGCCAATCTAATACTTGAGCTTTATTATATAAAACCGCAAGATTTATGAAGTGCTTAAAAAATATGTTTTAAATCCAACTTAAAGCTATAGTCTTAAGACAGATTACTTATTTTAAAACTATAAACATACTTTAAACCCTCCAGAAGATCAAGAAGCTTTAAAATCGATAACACAAAAGCCTTGTTAAAGCTAACACAAGAGTAACCGGTCTCAAGTCCATGGACACTTAATATTATTGCTGCCAAGGCTGCTTTAAAACTTATTTTTAAGAATAAATGGACTTTAAGTTCAAAAATATGGTCACAAAAATATGGTCAACATATTGACTTTGATAGGAATGCTTGAGTATCCTGAAGCAATATTGTCAACACATCTGAACAATAAGAACTTCACAAATTCTATACTCCATCAAGAATGTCGTCAACATATCAATTTACATAAGAACAGATGGAATATTCTGATGCAACATATTGACTTATAGGAACCGGTTGAATATCCTGAAGCAATATTGTCAACACATCTAAATAATAAAAACTTCATAAATCTCATGTCCCAGCGATAATGTCGTCAACATATCAATCTACATAAGAACAGTTTGAATATTCTGATGCAACAACGATATCGTCAACATATTTACTTCGATAAGATCTGCTTGAGTATCCTGAAGCAATATTGCCAACACATCTGAACAATAAGAACTTCATAAATCTCATGTTCCAGCGATAATGTCAACATATCAATCTACATAAGAAAAGTTTGAATCTTCTGATGCAACAACGATATCGTCAACATATTGACTTCGATAGGAACCGGTTGAATATCTTGAAGCAATATTGGCAACACATCTAAATAATAAAAACTTCATAAATCTCATGTTCCAGCGATAATGTCGTCAACATATCAATCTACATAAGAACAGTTTGCATATTCTGATGCGACAACGATATCGTCAACATATTTACTTCGATAAGATCTGCTGACTTTAAGCATGTTTGAAGGTGTTCATAAAACCCCAGTATTTCTACCAACCAATTTAAAACCATTTTAAAGCTGATATAAATCTAACTAGCATTTAAACTGTTACTTGGGTAAGGGCCTGATCGCCCTGTGCCTGTGCATAGGTGTTCACAGATATGGGGGTTGTGGGATAGAACAACTGTCCCGCAACTAGACTGAGCGGATTGAGAGACCTGAAAGAATGATGAATTTGGCGTTTGCCTGCGTATTTATATATTACAAAATGCTGATCATTAAGGATTAAAATCGCTCCTGTCGACCGCTCAAGTTGTTTATAATTAACAGTGAATGTTTATATAACATTATTTGTCAAGTTCAAGTTAAAACTTAGGACAGGGTGATATTTAATTAGTAGGTGTATGCTTTTTATTAGTTCACAATATTCTGGATATTAGTTTTTATTAATATTTACCATATTTTAATACGTCTAAAAAAAAACACCCTCTGATCATTTCTTCGTCGTCATCTAGCGGTTTTGTATTATTATAAATAATATAGTGAATGGATATCGAAGCCATTTTTTTTTCCTTTTAGATTCGCATTCACTTGTTCGAGATATCGAAAAAGGCTGCCACACAAAAGACTGGTTCTCGTGTATTCCATAACAATGCCTATTGAAAGGCCATTGTTATAAGGCAAAGTCACAATTATTGTTTGGCGTTTCGATTAGGCCGTCTCACCTAGAAGACGTAGCGATATGGATTATTTTTGAAGTGAACATTTATTTTTGCGCGTCCAGCACACTTTTTCCTGGATTGTAAATGAAATTGAGCCATCATGTAACGTTCGAAAATGGCTGCTTGTGGAAATTTGGGATGTGTCTGTGAAAAAATTAATCTTGATATAAAAGCGTTGCTTTGCATCCCAATGTTTACAAAACGTGTAATTTCTCTAGCTCGGATATGAATTAAGGGGTTTAAAAACATCGGAAACATCGTGTAACCTTTATCCCACATGTCGATATTTTATCGATATTTCAATTCATCGCAAGTTGTGCACAAACAGGTCATTGTATTCATTCAAGGGCAACTGCAAGATAAAACGCACTCTCGCCTATAGAATCTATATCGTAGTAAATCCTTTTTTAAACAAAATTCCAATACTATCGTACATGTATTCGATAAAATAAGACGTTTTCTATTTTCTGGCCTAGATAAATAAAACGGCATCGAATTTGATAACAACTTGTTCACAATTAAATAAATTTAAATAATTATCGTCTGAAACAGCCTTTTGGTTTTGTGGCGTTGAAATTGTAATTTTTGTTAAAAAAAATGAAATCATGACTTAGACTATCTTTTATTTTACATTAAATTAAATAAAAAAAAATCGCAGAATTCTTGACAAAAAGGCGAATGATTTATCGCAAAGCACTTTCGAATGTTTAACTGCAAGCTTCAGTCCATTTTGTAACGGTCTTATTAATTTTTTAATATCGTTACTTTACTTGTGAGTAAAAGATTTTAGCTTATCCGTCAAAGCGAATCAATTTCAAGTGTTGCGTAACTATACGCTTCCGAATAACTGCGTTTGCAGAGTAATTATTGTTTTTTTATTAGATTTCATTCGATTGGCAACACGGCTTGGACAAGTATCAAATCGCAATCTATCGATATGGCCTAACAAAGTATCAATACTCAATATATCAATGAATAAACAAACATATAATTTAAACTTAGCAACGTAGTAAACAGGTAATAAGTTCATTTCTTTCTAACGACCTCTTTAAATAAGGATCGATAGTTAGGAGTATTTATATAATTATAATTAATCGAACGCTGTCCTGGTAATAACGACTATTATTTACAGTAGGTGAATATGGGTTACGAGGCGCGTTCATGAATTATTAGCCAAATAAATAAACAGAATTTGTTGTTTAGATTGTAACATATCGATGTGTCAAAAAACATATCGATACCATCTGTGACGCATCAGGATTTTTTTTCGGCGGGGGCTGATCATGGTTTAGGGGGACAAAGAAATGAGAATTAAATTAAAAAAAATAGGATGAGCAAGACAATAATTAATAAAAATAATGTAAAAATATTTTCTTGACAATGACAGTTCTTTTTATAAAAATTTGTTCTGATTTCCGAAGATTTTTTTTTATATACGATCTTGACCATTTTCTCGGCTTCAAATTTAGACAAATAAAGCGGCGTGCTTATCAGAAAAACTATACGCACCAATATGCTGATAGTGAAATTTCGCCTCGAAATCTGTCATAAAATCAACAGAAATTTTACCTAATCACCAAAAAATGTCAACATCTTCTAATCCTGAACCATTTTCCGGCTTTAAATCGTTTTCAAAGAGATTTCTACATATTTTCACCTAAAGGTCGTGTCAAATTTTAATGCACAACTCGTAATTTTTTTACGATTTTCTGCATGTTTCAGTTTAGTATCCATTTTCTCGTATTTCCCTATCCCGTGGGAAACATTGTTATAGAATATTTTTATAGCAAAGATATCGAGGTTTGCAAATCTGGGATTGTTTCTTTCAAAATAACTATGCGTTCGCTGGCACGTACGATTAAATTAGATTTTTCAAACTGATAATCAAAAAAAAACACCAATTCGGCAATTTCAATCGTATCAATAGGATTTTTTGGTATCAATCAATCAATCAATCAAATCTTTATTCATTTTTAGAACAGTATCCATACTTATAAGCTAGTCATAAATGTAATCGAAGTGCGTGTCTCGTTTTACGAGTTGTGTTGCGCTTACATTGCGCATCTCACTCGCGAACTAAACACCTGCGACTTAGGGGCTGGTGTCGGCCTTCTAATGACTAACTAATCAGTAGTCAGGTCAACCTTGTGATTTTTTGGGATTATTTCCCTTCAATCAAGCTACAGGGTGAGTTTGCCTATAGGCTGTATTGATTGGTTGAGGGTGTTTCAGGGGTGGTTCAAGCTGGTGTTAAACGCAGGAAAAAGTAGCCAAAAAACCTGCTTAATATTATCACGATGCAGACGGCACAGACATGTAACACAAATATATACAATATATACATTCTATGTACAATTCAATAACTAATTAGTCAATTCAAGGACTATGTACATAAATGCACATAGTAGTATATGGGTGCGCTCATGTAGGCCCATACATAAAGGGTATAACATACGATTGTTCGCCCCGAACACGTAAATCTTGCCTGGGGGAGGGGATAGCACGCGCGGCTTGGTGGCTGCGGCGAGAGTGATAAAGTGGTCTTATCTGGTTCGTAGTATGTATGTTAGTACATCCATGTTCAAGTATTTGTTCATTTTTAGTGAATTGTATTTGTATATTGAGTCGTTTATGGTGGCCTAAGTTCCTGATAAAAGAGGTCCGTGTGCTTATATAGCGGTCCATGTTTCAGTCTGTGGCGTGGGTCATGTCTTAGGTCTGCGATACCTGCAGTCGCTTCTGATTTCATGATGCCATATTTAAAGAACTTACAGGCTGTATCGTTGACATATTGTTCAACATACTCTATGCTGGCCATGTTATGTAGATCGCTGACTCGAACTCGATCGAGTAGCGTTAAAGAGAAAGCAGCCCGCAAGTATCTGTTTTGTATCGTCTGTATATGTTTGAGGTGGCTTCTTGCTACTGAGCACCAAACTGGTGCTCCGTATAGTAACGTCGGTCTTATTATTGATTTGTAGATTGTCAGTTTGTTAGTCGGGCTTAAGTATGATCTCGTTCGTATAAGTTGATTCAAACTTTTGCGGGTAATTATGTTTTTAGCCCTGATTGCCGCGACGTGCTTGGAAAAAAGAAGCTTTCGGTCGAAAACTATTCCTAGGTATTTCACGGGGTCTATCGGCCTAATTGCCGCGTTGCCTACAGTAATAGGTGCCAGGTCTATATGGCGCTTATGTGTCAATATACCTAGTTCTGTTTTTGACGCATTTAAGGTTATTTTCCAATCCCTGTAATAGGGGGTTAGAAGGGTGAGATGGTGTTCGAGATTCCGTTTTGCTACCTGCACATCTGATGACTGTGAGTATATCACCGTGTCATCAGCGTACAGGGCAAAGGAATTTGCAGGATGAGACGGGAAGTCAGCTATAAAATGACTGAATAGTTGCGGTGACAAAACTGTTCCTTGGGGCACTCCAGACATGATCTGTCTAGGTCTCGAAGTATTGCCATGAATGTTAACCGAAAAGGAGCGATTCGCAAGGTACGACGCAATGAGGGATGCTAGATGTAAAGGCATTCCATGGATAGCAAAAAGCTTATATATCAGCCCATTGTGCCATACCCTGTCGAATGCTTTCTCAATGTCGAGTAGCAACAATGCCGTTGCCTTGGCCTCATTGAAGCCGTTCAGAGCATCCTGTGCGACCTTCGCCGCGAGCATAGTAGTGCTATGACCGCGGCGAAAACCGAACTGCTCCGGGGGTAGAATCCGAAGACTCTCAACGACACTGCTAATCCTCGACATGATTAGCTTTTCGGTTAGTTTGCCGAGCGTATCGAGCAACGATATTGGCCGATACGAGTGACGTAAGCCTCGCATCCTTGCCCGGCTTAGGAAACAGTATTATCACCGCTTTCTTCCAAGGGAGCGGAAAGTGTTGCAAGCGTAAAGCTGCATTTATGATGTGCATTAAGTGGATGACGGTCTTATTCGGCATATTCTTTAGAAGAATATACGGAATACCGTCAGGGCCAGGGGCTTTGTTTCCGGGCAGACGACGAAGAAATCTCCTGATTTCAGCAGGAGTGACTAGCAGCCTATCAAGCACCGCAGGGGCAATCGGGTACTTAATGGATGTAAAGCTTTCCACTACTGTGTCTACATAGGTGTGAAATGGCGTGGAATTCGGCGTCTCGCTGAAGACGTCCCCCAGATAGCTCGCGAAGGCCTCCGCTTTCCCAGCATTGTCCGTAAATACATCCCCACGATGTTGTATTTCAGGAAAAATTGTGGTGCCTCCGCGAACCCGCCTGGTGAGCTTCCACAGCGAGCCGTCGTATCGGCCTATGGTATTAATATAGGCCATGCACTTCTCATTTCTGTAGATAGAGATCTTAGCCTTGATCGTCCCTGTTAGCGCTGTGACACGCAACCGGTCATTTTCTGCTCTTGTACGTTGCCATCTACGCCGGATACGGTTTCGGAAGGTGATTAGGTCTAGGATAGGTTCAGGGAGAGTGTCAGTAAACGGCCGTTTTCTGACAATCGGACAGATTGCGTCTCTGACGCGCTGGATGTTGGTGACTAGAGCTTGCATCTCGCTCTCAAGTTCTGGGATAGAGTCTATTTGTCTTGGAATAACCGTCGCTTGATTGAGCCTCGCCCGGAACTCCCTCCAATCAAGATTTCTATACGAGCGGAGAGATTCCAGTTCATACTGTAGCCTGGTGTACAGGCTAATCTTGATTGGAAGGTGATCCGAGTTGAGCTCATTCAACTCTACGAGAGTTGAGGCAGCGGTTATTCCTCGAGTAAGAGCAATATCCAGGAACGATGGATTGGAAAAAGCGTCGTGATAATGTGTAGGATTGGGAGTTTGATGGTAGACTAAGTCAATGTTTTGCTCCACTAACCTGTATAGCAAGCGTCCGCTCCTGTTGGAAGTCCCACGCCAATTAGCATGTGTTGCGTTAATATCCCCCAGCAGGAGCGTCTTCTTGCCGGCGGGCAGCAGAGCAAGAACATCTTCTTCCTGGAGGCGGAGACCCGGAGGTGAATATGCGCCGACTATCCGCAGCCCACCGTCGAGCTCGAGAGCTACATGCTCAATGACGGTCCTCAGTCCGAGGACGTGCTTATAACGGATTGACCTGCGAATCAGACAGGCCACGCCTCCTCCGCGTCGATCGGGCCTATCAAAACGCAGAACATGTTGATCGTAAAATTTTAGTCTAAAGTTCGCATCAATTTTTGTTTCTAACAAAAAAATTATATGGAAGTTAGGATGATCGTAAATGAAACTTTTAAATTCCCCGAGTTTGGAGCGAATGCCATTGCAGTTCCAACACAGAACGTTAATTGGCATTATTGCAATTATATATTATACCCTTCGAAGTCCTCCGAGAAAAACTTCATCGAGGCCTGAAGGACCTCGAATTTGTTTCCTCTGTAGGACTCTAAGAGAGAAGCATAATCGTTAAGGGCTCGAATCAACTCTGCAAAATTAACCAGGCTGTTCACCCGGTTAACTGCGTGCTGTAAGCTATTAAAATTAGAAATTATATTATTGGGATCTATGGTTACAGAATTTACATTTGTTTGAGAATTATTAGCATTAATGTTATGGTTGACCTGGCTTTGACTAACCTGATTGTCATTTACATTGTTAGGTACTTGTTGATGGCGTCGCAAGGGCGGGAATTCCTTGTTGAATTGGTTGGCTGTCTCTTCTGAAGCGGTGTTTTTATTGTTCTTCTGTCAAGCCGGGTTGGACGGGGGTGGCGCTGGTTTAAGCTCCTTCTTCTTGGGGGCATTTTGAGACTGCGTTTGTTGAATTTTAAATAAATATACAGGACAGAGTATACTTATTGCTCGGTGTTCACCACCGCAGTTGGCGCATCTTATTACGTTGCTGCTACACTCCGTAATCTGATGCGCCCCAGCACATTTGGAGCACGCCCAGGCCCTCTGGCAGTGTGTCATCGAATGCCCATGGCCTTGGCATCTTTTACACTGCATTGTGGTTTTTGTGGCTCGTCGATTTTCCCAGGAAATTCGGACGTGGGATAACAGTCTAACTTCCTGGTTTAACTTCCTAAGGGTTACTGAGGCGTCCATGACTATTAAGTATAGAGGGAGTCTAGTCTTTTTCATTTCGAATGTAGCTTTTATGTTTAGGCCATGCTCTTCGGACAGAAGTTTACGGATTTCTTCTGTTTGGAAGCCTCCATCTAGTCCTCGCAACACGAAAGCGTGCGTCTTTTGGGACGCCTCCGCGTACGAGTGGAACTCTACTTTTTCTCTTTCGAAGAGTCGTTTCAGGTTAGCCCAATCTTTCAGTTGTGTGCAGTAGATAATTACTGAATTCTTGGTATATTTTCAAGAGAAATCTGTGACGTGCATGTCATGCAGGGTTTGCCTAATGACAGCATGATCTTGCGCGCCCCCTTTTATGACGATCGGGGGTGGCAAGGACGGCTTTTTCTTGGGAGTAGGCTTAGGTGTGGCTTTAGGGTTGTTTTTCGTCTTTTTTTGGACTCTGCGTGCATTGGGCTCCTGCGAGGAGGTGATACTTATTTTTTGGTATGTTGTACTCTCCTCTTTAATGTAGGAAAGTTTAATTGCACTAGATTATTCGGTTTCCTAACAATACAATATTATGTGGTGACATGTCGTGCCAAAACTCGAAATGGGAAAAAGTTTAATTTCATTCAACCAGCACGCCCTGTATAAACTATATCATAACTTCCAATGTGTCTTCTTATACAAATTTTGACGTAGATTCTCGTCCAACGATCAGATTTTCTATAAAAAATTATTTTTCTCGAAAAAAATAAAATAAAATCGTTCGTTTTTTACCCTATAATTTTGTACATTTTCCTTCCATAGTTCATAATTCCGAAATTTTTAAAGCAGAGAAATAATTCTCATAAAAATTCCTTGTTATTGCGACTTTTTCGGCGCTAGAAGGATCCAAAGTGTCTCATTTTTCAAAAATATACACGCCCAAAAAATATATACGCTGTTTTTCGATTATTTCCAATTAGAGTTCGGAGAACGTAAAAAAGAATGCGTCCAGAAAATATCATCAAAATCAATAATTACATTTTTTGGCAGTTATCGTGAATCAAAGTAATATTTTAACATAATAACCCGGAAACAGAAAATCAGATTGCCCAAAACAATTGAGGATCGACTGCCCCCAATTATGTTGCCTAAAAACATGACGAATTTGAGAAAAATGTTAAATATCTAAAAATTAACGCCTAATGAGTTAAATCTAACTGTTTAGTCTTATTCACTACCCAAGAAAATGTTGGACCTACAAAAGATTTCACTTAAAAATCTAATTAAACTAAAATTTGCAAAACAGGAGCAGTTGGCTAGCGTCCGTGTCTTAAAGCTAATTGTTAGCGTAACCATGGCCACCGGACGGCGTAACCATAGTAACGCGTCCAAGCGGGTGGAAGGACAGTAGCGAACTGCTACGGTTTTTTGTTTAATGAACTACACGAAATGTTTTCTTAAATATAACACCAGATAACTTCGATTTTAGTTAACGGATTTTTAAGAGCGAATAAATTAGAAAGAAACGGTGTGTGCTTAAGACCACATGACTGAAGTGAACATTTCAAAAAGCATTAAATTAACAAATAATACTCAATAGGTTGTGCGATATCCACATGTGTGTAAATAATTGCAATGTTAGTAAATATTTATTACCATAATCGATGTTTAAAGTGAAATTTTAGCTCGAAATCTTGTATAAAATCGGCACAAACCGCTGCTTTTCGCTTGAAAATTTTCCAAATTCCCTGATTTTGGCCATTTCTCCTGACTCAAATTCAGCCAAATAAATCTGCTTACTTACCACAAAACTATATGTATCGATATGCTGATAGTGAAGTTTTACCTCGAAATTTGCCATAAGATCGACAAAAACTACTTAATCACCAAAAATGTCAACATTTTCTAATCCTGAACCATACATAGGCTTTGTTATTTTTTTTTTCTCTTCGCGTTATAGGTGTGGGGGGGTTCTGAGTGCGCTACTGGATCCCATTTCATCCAGCGACGTGCTTCAAAATAACGTATAACGATATGTAATCGAACGTGTAACTTAATCGAACGTTATTTTTTAATAATAATTAGAGTCACCCAGATATACATAATATTTTAATGCCCAAATTCACTTGTTGAGTTTAAGAAGTACTTATTTTTGAGCCACCCAATATTTTTAGAATCGATAACTCACCTGTTTATTAATATTATGTAAACCTACGGAATTTTGAACAAATACATCACAATAGCTTTACCTTATTGTTGACTCACCCTTTATGTTGCGAACGTACATGTAGTATAGTAGGATGACGTAAAATTATTATCGGGTTAGGGGTGTACGACATGTATCAATATCTCGAGGTATCGAAAATTAATTTCGTCGACATAGCGAAAATGTTGAGTTAGAATTAAATACTTTTCTCCAAAAATGATCACGTTATTAAAGTACTACTCTATCGACTTTCGATATATTTTTTTAAACTCAAATTCCTTTAATCTGATTTTACCCCAGTCTATGCTTCTATTTTGGAGCCCAAGCTAAATAAAACACCACCTACTTACTCCCCGATGAATAAAAAGGCACGTTCTCGGGCTTCCCGATGCGGGAGAAACATGGGGATACGGGCAATCTAAAATTAGTCCGGGATCAGTGCAGTCTCGCACAATCCGGCAACGCACGCGTCGCGTTGCACGTTCCCTTTTCCTGTCGTCCTTCTTTAAGCAGTGAGTGATAGGACGCAGTACGCAGCGTTGCCGACTCGAGAAATGTTTCTTATTTTTGGAGATTTTTCTGTTCGTATAAACTACTGTTAAATTGACGTGAGTTCAATATGCTTTTTGCAATTTAACCACTAGTTATTTAAAAAAATAACAATAAAAATTAAATTGGCAATCAATAGTCTCTATTTCAAACGCTGTATATAATGGAAATACAAATACATCGACGCACAGGGTGGAACAAATTCGTTCCTCATGATTGGGTACCCATTAATGTAAAGATGCAAAAATTGCCAAAACTTTAATAATTCATGAGACTCTTGTTTCGGTGCCGTACGGAACAAGACCTGTTAGGATTTCACAGGCTAATAGAGATCTGCGCGCTTTTATTTCATCGTTTTACCGGTATTTTAAAGCATTTTGCTTAATTTAAACTAGTTGCTATTCTGTGCTCCTGATACAGAGTAGCACTAGGGGTCTTTGTACCAACTACGTTTTTAGTATTTCCGGGGCGGAACCCGGAACAACCATGGAGCAGATGTCTTGCGAGACAGATGACGACGCCATTTCTATTATGTCCGCTGACTCAGACTCAGGGCGATCCTTCAGCGATATACGGTTTCATTTGTACATGGACAAACTGAGAAAACACTCTAAATGCCCTAAGTGTACTGGACTGATCCCCCTACTGACTAGCGCTAGTAGCGGATCAAAATTAGATCATAAGACCGCAATTGACACCGTCAAATCTCACCTCGTGATGGACCACAAAGCGGTCTTTAAGAGACCTGCCACAGTTCAGCCTCGCGTTGATTGCGGGAATAAAAAGACCATAATTAAAGACAATGCCAAACCTACAGGCGGCTCGGATACATCACCCACGTTTACCAAAAAACAAAAGTTAGGGAACGTATCACCGAAAATACCAGCCAAAGAAATCCAGCAAAAAAGCGACACGCAAAAAGAATTGCAAATAAATTCACTCGACAACAGCGAAGCAACCTTGAACGCATCTGCGCACCTGTTGCCCGAGCCGCAAGAAGACCAATTCAAAACACCGTACAAGACAATACCTTTCAAAAAGGGTATAAGGGTAGTTCATCTAGACATGGGAGGAGAACAACCCCAAGTCCCTACCAAAAATAGATACGCGCCGCTTTCAGATACGGAAGCAGAGGTGGATGACGCGAGTAGCGTCGCTTCCTCGCGCGTATCTACAGCGTGCAGGGTCCAAAAGAAAACAAAAAGTAACCCCAAAACAGCCCCGAAGAACACCCAGAAGAAAAAGTCATCCTTGCCACCTCCTATTGTCATCAAAGGGGGCGCGCAAGATCATGGGGTTATCAGACAAACACTGCATGACATGCACGTCGTCGAATATTCCCTAAAATACACGAAGAACTCCGTCATAATCTACTGTGTGCATACGAAAGACTGGGCAAATCTTAAAAGGCTATTCGAAAGAGAAAATGTAGAATACCATTCGTACGCGGAGGCGTCCCAAAAGACGCACGCCTTCGTGTTACGTGGATTAGACGGAGGTTTCAAGACAGACGACATCCGAAATCTCTTGTCAGACGAACACGGTTTAAACATAAAGCAAGCATATGAGGTGAAGAAGACAAGAGTCCCCCTGTATCTCGTAGTCTTGGATGCTGCCATCACCCTCAGGAAATTAAATCAGGATGTACGACTTCTCTCACACGTTCGTATTTCCTGGGAAAATCGCCGAGCATCCAAGACTACCATGCAGTGCAAGCGCTGCCAAGGACATGGGCATTCTATGTCATATTGCCAAAGGGCCTGGGCATGTTCAAAATGTGCCGGACCGCATCAGATAACAGAATGCAACGCAAATATCATCAAATGCGCCAACTGCGGTGGCGAACATCGGTCAATAAGTACAATATGCCCAGTGTACTTATTCAAAGTACAGCAGACACAGCCCCACAATGCCCCGAAGAAACAACAATTCATCCCTGCACCACCCCCAACCAACCCGGCTTGGCAGAACAGCGACAAAAACGAAGCATCAGGAGAGACAGCGAGACAATTCAACAAGCAATTCCCGCCCTTACCGAGACGAGAACAAGCGCAAAACATCGCTAAAGATAATAAGGTTAGTCAAAGCCAAGTCAGCCGAAATTTACTCCCTAATAATTCTCAATCTAATACTAATTCTCTGCCTAATGACCCTAACAATTTAATTGCTAATTTAAATAGCTTACAATTCGCAGTTAACAGGGTGAATAGCCTTGTTAACTTCGCAGAGCTCACTCGAGCTCTAAATGATTATACTACCTTGCTAGAGTCCTGCCGGGGTAACAAATTTGAGGTCCTTCAGGCCTCAATGAAGTTCTTCTCGGAGGACTTTGACGAGTATAATATATAACTGTAATAATGCCAATTAACGTTCTGTGTTGGAACTGTAATGGCATTCGCTCCAAACTCGGAGAATTTAAAAATTTCATTTATGATAATCCCAACTTTCATATAATATTTTTACTTGAAACTAACATCCATGCCAATTTCAAGCTAAAATTTTACGATAGACAAGTCCTGCGATTTGATAGGCCCGATAGACGCGGAGGAGGCGTGGCCTGTCTTGTCCGCAGGTCAATCCGTTTTAGGCACATCCTCGGCCTGAGGACCGTCATAGAGCATGTAGCTCTCGAGCTCGACGGTGGCCTGCGGATAGTCGGCGCATATTCACCTCCGGGTCTCCGCCTCCAGGAGGAAGATGTTCTCGCTCTGCTGCCTGCTGGCAGGAGGACGCTCCTGTTGGGGGATATCAACGCAACACACGCAAACTGGCGTGGTACTTCCAACAGGAGCGGGCGCATGCTATACAGGTTAGTAGAACAAAACATTGACTTAGTCTACCATCAAACTCCTAATCCTACCCACTATCACGATGCTTTTTCCAATCCTTCGTTCCTGGATATTGCTATTACTCGAGGAATAACCGGTGCTTCAGCTCTCCTTGAGTTGAACGAGCTCAACTCGGACCACCTCCCAATCAAGATTAGTCTGAATACCAGATTACAACATGAACAGGAATCTATCCGTTCGTTTAGAAATCTTGATTGGAAGGAGTTCCGAGTGAGGCTTAATCAAGCTACGGTTGTTCCAAGACAAATAGGCTCTATCCCAGAACTCGAGAGCGAGGTGCAAGCTCTAGTCACCAATTTCCAGCGCGTCAGAGACGCAATTTGTCCGATTGTCAGCAAGCGTCCGTTTACTGACACTCTCCCTGAACCCATCCTAAACCTAATCACCTTCCGTAACCGTATCCGGCGTAGGTGGCAGCGCTCAAGAGTAGAGAATGACCGACTACGTGTCATAGCACTGACGGGAACGATCAAGGTTAAGATTTCCGCATACAGGAACGAGAAGTGGATGGCATATGTCAACACCATAAGCCGACACGACGGATCACTGTGGAAACTCACCAGGCGAGTTCGCGGAGGCTCTGCAGAATTTCCCGAAATACTACATCGTGGGGATGTATTTACGGACAATGCTGGGAAAGCGGAGGCCTTTGCGAGCTACCTGGAGGGAGTCTTCAGTGAGACACGGAACTCCACTCCATTCCACAATTATGTGGACTCAGTAGTGGAACGCTTCACATCCACCAAGTACCCGATCGCCCCTGAAGTGCTTGACAGGCTACTGGTTACCCGTACGGAAATCAGGAGATTTCTCGCTCGCCTACCCGGAAACAAAGCCCCCGGCCCCGACGGAATTCCGTATATTCTTCTAAAGAATATGCCCAATAAAACCGTCATCCATCTCATGCCCATCATAAATGCAATTTTACGCCTGCAACACTTTCCGCTTCCCTGGAAGAAAGCGGTGATAATTCTGTTTCTCAAGCCGGGCAAGGATGCGAGGCTAACATCCTCGTATCGCCCAATATCCTTGCTGGATACGCTCGGCAAATTAACCGAGAAACTCATCATGTCAAGGATTAATAATGTCGTTGAGAGTCTGCGGATTCTACCCCCGGAGCAGTTCGGTTTTCGCTGCGGACATAGCACTACTATGCTCGCAGCGAAAATCGCACAAGAAGCTCTGAACGGTTTCAACGAAGCCAAGGCGACGGCATTGTTGCTCCTTGATATTGAGAAAGCATTTGACAAGGTATGGCACAATGGGCTGATATACAAGCTCTTTGCTATACATAGTATGCCACTACATCTAGCATCCCTCATTGCGTCATACCTTGCGAATCGCTCTTTCTCGGTTCGTATTCACGGCGATATCTCGGGACCAAGACGCATCATGTCAGGAGTTCCACAAGGAACAGTTTTATCACCGCAATTATTCAGTCATTATATAGCTGACTTCCCGTCTCACCCTTCAAGTTCCTTCGCTCTGTACGCTGATGACACGGTGATATACTCACAGTCATCAGACGTGCAGTTAGCGAAACGCAACCTCGAACATCATCTCACCCTTCTAACCCCTTATTACAGGGATTGGAAAATAACCCTAAATGCGTCGAAAACCGAACTAGGTATCTTGACACATAAGCGCCACGTAGATCTGGCGCCTATCACTGTAGGTAACGCGGCAATTAGGCCGATAGATCCTGTCAAGTACCTAGGGATAGTTTTCGACCGAAAGCTCCTGTTTTCCAAGCACGTCGCGGCAATCAAGACTAAAAACATAATCACTCAGAAAAGTTTGAACCCGCTCATAAGAACGAGATCATACTTAAGCCCGACTAACAAACTGACAATTTACAGATCAATTATAAGACCGACTCTACTATACGGAGCACCGCTGTGGTGCTCAGTAGCAAAAAGCCACATGAAACACATACAGACGTTACAGAATAGATACCTGCGGGCTGCTTTTTCCTTAACTCTATATGATAGAGTTCGGGTCACAGAGCTCCATAATATGGCCAATATTGAGTACATTGACCAATTCATCCATGAGGCTGCGTGTAAATTTTACAAATACAACATCAGGAGATCAGAAATGACCGCAGGTATCGCCAACATAAGACATGACCCACACCACAAACTCAAACATGGACCGCTATACAAACATACGGACTTATTCTATCAAGAACTTCGACCGCCTTGAACGACAAATTTTCAGCATTAACACGAGACGACTTCATCACTCTACCGCAGCCATCGAGCCGCGCGTGCTATCCCCTCCCCAGGCAAAGTCTGCGTGTTCCGAGCGAACAGTTAGATGTATGTTGTACCTATCATGTATGGGCACACAATCATGTCTCACCTATATGTACATATGTATATATTCCTGCATTTGACATATTATGTCACTAAATTGTACATAGTTGTATATATTGTATATATCTGTGTTACATGTCTGTGCCGTCTGTACCGTGTATTAATGATAAGCAGGTTTTTTGGAACTTTTCCTGCGACAACTAGCTTGACCAACCCATAAAACTCATTCTCTCTATGCACTACAGCCCAAACGGGCAAACCTAAACCTAAATCTAATTGAAGGGATTTGATCCCATATAATTACAAAGCTGACTTGACTACTGGCAAACTAACCATTATATGGGCCGACACCAGCCCCTAGTTCGCAGGTGTTTAGTCCGTGAGTGCTGAGTCGCGTAGTGAAAGTGCAACCGAACTCGCGTGACGAGAACACGCACTAGAGTAGAAATGATATGATTAGTTTATAAGTATCTAACACTGTTAATTTTGAATAAAACTTTGTTTGATTTGATTTGAATCCTCCCTACTAAGCCCAAACCTGTAACCAATAACTCGAAGAAATTTATTCTGCACCCCTTCGATTTTATCAATAGCATTGTGATAATTAGGTGACCATACCACGAAACAGTACTCTAGAATAGATCTGACAAGGAAAAGTACAATATTTTTAAGATCTGTAAAGATAATTCCTTAAATGACCGACAAACAAACTCGAGCATCTTATGTGCTTTCAAAACCATTTCCTGGATATGGTCAACATAGGAAAGTTTGCTATTGAGCAGCACACCTAGGTCTCGTAGATATAGTAGTGACAACATCAGTTGGAGCCTCCTCCAGCCGATAACCACCAACTATGGAATTGTGAATTCGAGCAAAAGTGATTTGGTGACATTTGGTAATGTTTAAAGTCATTTTGTTTAAATGACACTACCTTATAAAACTCGATAGGTCACTTTGTAACATTGCTGAGTTCTCCAGTGTTTTAATGGAGAGGAAAGTTTTTAGGTCATCAGCAAATGACAAGAAACGACAGTATACCACAAAATCACCAATATCACCCACAAAAAGATTAAATAGCAGTGGGCCACAATGTGAGCCTTGTGTGTGTGTGAAGGGACTAAAAATACACGGAATATGATCGAGCCATACTTGACCGCCTGCCTCCTTCCAGACAAAAAGCTTTTCAACCACTCCAAAAGACTGCCACTTATACCAAGTGACTCCAGCTTGGCTATAAGGAGCGCCAGGTTGACCCTGTCGAAAGCTTTTGAAAAATCTGTATAGACAGAATCAACCTGAAGCCCTTCCTGCATAGTTTTAGTTATAAAACGCTGCTAAGTAAGCAAGTTAGTAGTGGTTGACCTACCCTGCATAAAACCGAGCTGCTCCTGGTTTATGAAATGTTTGCAGTCCCATGCAAGCTTCGTTGTAATAAACCCATCAAACAGCTTAGGAATTTCAGATTGGGAGCAAACGGCTCTGTAGTTAGTAACATCGTTTCTGGGCCCGGATTTATGGATTGGTTTAAGGTAACTGAATTTCCAGACATCAGGAAAAGTATCAGTTGACAAGGACTTATTAAATATGGTTTGATAGGAGCGGCAAGAGAAAAAAGGCACTTTTTATTAGAAACATAGGATTTCCATCAAGTCCGAGAGACAGCTTCAGGGGCAAGGGCAAACTATCTCTATGATCTCAGCACAGCTAATGCAATAAGAAGAAATATCCACCATCCTTCTAACAGGGTAGTCCGGAGTAACTGGATCAGTATCATTATTATACACTGTCGAAATGAAGTCAGCAAATAGATTAACAAGCTGCTTCTTATCGTGACTAACTGAGTCACCATAAAATACACTTTCAGGCAGGCTATGGTTTTTTCTTTCATCGTTTATAAAGGACCAAAATTGTGTAGGATTGTCAGTGATGTTGTTTTGAACTCGCAATAAATAAGCCTGATGGCAAAGTTTTCTTTTTATCCTACACTGTTTCCTGATTACAGAAAATGCAGCATAGTCATGTAGTTGTTAGATTCCTTATATTTGGCATGCAAATATTTTTTCCTGACTATTAAACTACGCGGTTCAGAATCAAACCATCGAGGGAAGGTTGAAGTAGAAAACTTCTTTAATGGTACATACACACTTAATACCCTGATTTAAGATGTCATAGAAAAACGGAATGGCTTGGTCGACATCCAAATGCTGAAGCCGATCCCAATCCACCCCTGCAAGATAACTATTAAGGGAAATGTAATCACCCCTGCGAAAATCACGATAGTATTCCACATAGTGCGATGTGGGGCTGCTAGATTCAAGTTTCATATCAACATCGATCGCAGAATGATGGGCACTGTTAGGTAAAAGAGCATCTGCGGCCTCTCCCACCACCAGATTCGGCAGATCTGAAAATACCAAGTCCAAGAGAACCCATCTACTGTCGTAAATACAATTAAACTGAAAACAGTTGTAAAAAGCCAGACAGTTTATAAATTCATAAGCCGGGCAATTCTGTAGAGCATTGATAGTTAGACCAAAGTCATCGTTGCCCCATGTAACGTTGGGGAGATTAAAATCACCAGCTATTAGTAACCTACAATTGGGGTATTTATTATATACAAACTCAATAGATTCTCTAAGACTTGAGTAAACTTCAATGCCAGAATTAGGGGTCATTTAAAAAGTTAATACTAACAAATATTACTTCTACACTTACAATTTGGAATGTCTACCTTCATTGCACTAATGCCTTTCTTAACAATAATCATAACGCCTCCTCCTCTAAGTCTATCGCTTCCAGCCACCTCACGGTCAGTTCTAAAGACTTGAAACTCCCTAGAGCAGAGCTCCTCATTCGCAAACTGGCTGTTTAGCCATGTTTCTGACACCATAATGACATCATATGAACAGCATGAAATTGCTTGCCTAAATTCATCGGTTTTG